>JAMPIV010005201.1:215000-280953 GCA_024509875.1 Oreohelix idahoensis | reverse complement strand
TACGTGTTTTGCTATGTCGGCTTGATGCCTTGAAAAAAGTGATCTCAGTGGTTTTGGGGAAAGTGATAGTCGTCTAGACCTATCGTGTATGCTTTACCCCAGTGTTTATTCATCTTGCCAAGGAATGGCAGTTTCATATTCCCTCTACCAAGGTAATCAAAGATACTCTTATGAACTCTCGATCGAAGCCACCATTGTCGATAATTACGATTTGAATGTTTAAGAGAATATATTTGACTCGATGAAAAAAACGACTTCGATTCCTAGCAGCACTATATTCTGTAGAATGCAGTCTATTGTTCATGACCAAATCTACAGAGCAACGAAATGTTGTATGAATGACTAACTTTAGAACAGATTCATTATCTGTATTCAAACGTGAGTGACAGTTCACGAGTGGAGCCATCTTGGAACCAAAACATGTAGGACTTTCAAGAAGAGAAAAGGGATGCCCGTATTATCGCTTGATCAGTCCAGAGATCACTGCTACACATGAGAACCCATTGTTAGCGGTTCAATATTATTATATGGAAAAAATATGTGCTGAACATTATGTTGAAGAATCGTTGCTAAACGAGATTAGGTTTAGAAGTCATCTGAAATATTGTTTACAAGCTGACGTGCTCAGTCAGTGACGTCAGATGATATATGTATGGGCGATACTGAGTGCTTGGCTATTGACAGTCCATTATACCATTATTCTACATGAGTGCCCATGTAACATTGCAAGACCATTTGTCCACTGTACTATGATGTATTATGGCAACCTGTGATTTGTCACTATCTGTGCTGTCGAGTGTGTACGTCCAATTAAACTTTAGAAAAAGGTACACAGTCGTTGGTGTCGATGACTTCCGGTCATACATGAGTGTGAGAAGAGAACATTTGTCAACAACACGAACCCTTATCATCATTCGCACATTATACACTCCATCCATGTCTACACAACACTGCGTAGGTCAAGTTGACATTCCATACACTACAGTGGGGCAGGCAACACCATAGGGATCTTGTCAACTGATGATGATAGACGCCTGTCTTCCCGCCTAGGAGTGTTCTGGTGTACTTTATCAACATATATTATATCCAACTAAATATCAACTTTATCAACTATGTTATAACCTTACCTGTTAGGGTAACAATTAACATTGTAATGACAGTGTTACAACCTTACCTGTAAGGGTAACTTTGTAACGACTGTGTTATAACCTTACCTGTAAGTGTAACAATTAACATTGTACTGACAGTGTTAAAACCTTAACCGTAAGGGTAACACTGTAATGACTGTTACAGCCTTACCTGTAAGAGTAACATTATAATGACTGTGTTATATCCTTACCTGTATGGGTAACATTGTAATGACTGTTACAGCTTTATCTGTATGGGTAACATTGTAATGACTGTTACAGCTTTACCTATAAGGGTAACATTGCAATGACTGTGTTATAACCTTACCTGTAAGGGTAAACTATTAATACATTTGTTCTGACAACGTTACAACCTTAACTGTAAGGGTAACATTGTAATAACTGTGTTATAACCGTACCTGTAAAGGTAACAATTAATATTGTAATGACTGTGTTATAACCTTGCCTGTATGGGTAACTGATGCGTGATGCCATATGATGATGGATGGTATCCGCATGTCTGGTTTTGTGTAGTGTGCAGATGTGTTCAGTCAAAACAATGTTCATACAAAAATAACAGGGCAATCCACATAGGACGTCAGTAAACTCACGACGTATAAAGTCAATGATTCTTGAAACAGCCGTTGACGTTTTTCTTCATTATTTATTGTGGACGCCACAGTGACAAAATGGTTACGCGAATATGTAGACACATCAAACAGTCATTATCACAGCAACATTCAATACAGCAATAGACGGTAGACAGCATTACAATGATGAGTCAGATGCATGTTATATTTCATAGTGCTGTAAATGTAGTCAGGTTGAAAACTCCATCCTTTTCTATAACAGCCAGGAGATAACCAGATGTATGAGATCAGTTCACTCTCCTTAGTCTGACTTCAGCAAGACAGACACGTCTGCCGAAGTATAAATAATGTCCTCAAAAATATCCTCTAGATAATAAAGGTTTTTCAAACCTAGTTCATTTAACAAAGTAGCAAGTAATGGTCCTTGGAACCTGCATCAACCGATGCAGCACAATACAGCGACATGTGGCTAGGAAAACATCTCGTGACGACGACTTTCGAAGACAGGCTATGAATCGAAATCGCTCACGACCCAAAATCGATAGAGTTAATGAAAATGTTAATTTACCTTGCCTTCCGGAAATACACAGAAATATTATGCCTCCCGGCATGTGCAAATACACTAGAGGTATTATCTCGAATAAACGAAATATCCATAAGAGGACTACACATCCCTGACAGAACAAAAAATAAGCGGAGATCCCCTCTTCAACGAGGCATCTCTTTCGCCATTCCAAATCGCTCACTCCACTAGTGGTGGGCGGAAACCGATCGACCAAGAAGCAAGACAAGTCATGCGCAGTCCAGCGCAAAATGACCACAGCTCAAACTTAACTGCATTCGATACCAACGCGAGAAGACAAATGCTTACCGAGAAAAGTGACTTTAAATTTCAAGCAGTTGTTGCCCTTGCGTTATAAAATAGATATTGAAATAAAACGATGTTGCGAGAATTTATCACGCAACATATCACCACCTCCTCCCGATAAAAAAAAAAATGTGGAACATATTTTTTTTTTCAATATCAAAGAGCATGCGATAAGCGGCTCAAAACGCACGAATTATGCGCTGATAATTAACTAAATTGCCAAACAAGAGGCTAATTATAGAGTGTCTGGTGAGGATATACCTCAACAGAAAAAATAAATATGTCTCAAAAAATATTCACATCGGGGAGGTGTCACCAACACACATCACGTTAGCATGTAAACACAATATACGTATGCAAGTTACTATAATCATCATTAAACAGCATACTCTAATATTGTCTTTAAAAATGGATGTACAAATCTGATAGGAAAATTTAAATAGTACATTCTTTGACATGTAATGACAAAAGTACATAGTAAAGTTAAACTACATGACGATCCAGGACATATGCTCTGGTATTCCGAGGGTAAGTACACAATCTAGAACTCGTCATGCTTGATACTAGTAAGGTAAGTCCTCAGCTCAACAATGACATTCTGAGAAAGTACAAGCAATATAATGCTAATTAATAACTAATATGCTTCATAAGGTACAATACATTATTAATAATTGTGGCTGTTTAGTAAACTAACGGCCCTTATATTAACTACTCAGTCCTCCTCTATCATCTTAAAAAAAACGAACAGAAGAAGATGACAACAAAGCACGATAGTGTGTACATATAAAGTAAGTACAGATGTGCTAATCTATTGTAGAAATATAGGTGTGTTATGACTCTGTAATATATGGAAATATAGGACAGAAGTATTAGTTGGAGTCATGTGGGCATCTAGACAAAATGTCAGCCATCACATTATCCGCACCACGGATAGCTCGTACCGTGAAGTGAAAAGGTTGAAGAGCTATAGCATATCGAGTGGATCTCGAACTCTTCAAATTCTTAGTCTGAATAGCTGTAAGAGCTTTCTGATCAGTCTCTAGAATGAAGTGTGCGCCCAGGAGGAATCTTTGTAGTTTTAGAATTGACCAAACCATCGCTAACAACTCACGGTCTAAAACCGAGTAGTTCCTCTCTGCCGCATTTAGTTTTCTAGAAATGTACATAACAGGATGCAGAGTATTTGCATATTCTTGCATCAGTGCTGCTCCAATCCCAGTGGATGAAGCATCACTTCGAAGAACAAAAGTCCTATCAAGAGTAGGTAATCTTAAGATGGGAGGAGAAGAAAATATATTCTTGATTTGGTCTAGTGAAGATTGGCATTCTTCAGACCAACGGACCAGATTAGGCGAACCTTTCTTCAACAATGTTGATAGAGGTGCCATGATCGAAGATAAATTTGGAATAAATCTCTCATAAAATTGAATTAAACCTAAGAGACTCCTAACTTGTTTCTTCGTTTTAGGAACAGAGATGTTCAGTATTTTGGAAGTATTGTGGTCTTCTGTCTTCAAGAGACCATGACCAACACGATGACCCAGGAAAGAGATTTCACCAAAACCAACAAAAGCTTTAGAAGGTTTTGCTGTCAAATTATTCTCACGTAGAGTGGACAGTAAGTCATATAACCCTAAATAGTGATCTTTCCAGGTATCACTGAAGAGACAGATGTCATCTAAGTATGCGATGACATCCGAACGATGTGACAGAATTCGACGCATCATGCGAACGAAAGTGGCAGGGGCGTTCATGAGACCAAAAAGGCATAACATTCCATTGAAATAGACCCCTAGGTGTAGAAAAAGCAGTAAGAGGTTTGGCATGCTCTGCTAAAGGCACTTGCCAATAACCTTTAGACAAGTCAAGTTTAGTGAAGAATCTAGAATTAGAAAGTCTAATCAGTAGATCTTCTAACAAAGGCATCGGTTCAGCGTCGAACTTTGTGACCTGATTCAATTTGCGATAATCAACGCAAATTCGTATGTTCTTATCCTTCTTCCGGACAATAACCATGGAAGAAGAATATGGTGAAGTCGATGGTTCAATTATATTTAATTGAATCATTTCATCCAATTCCTTTTCCACTTGCGACTGAAGTGTATAGGAATAGGATACGGCCTAACCCTAATTGGATTATTGTCGGTAAGAATTATGTCATGTTCTATGACATCTGTGTGTCCAGGAATGTCGTGAGAACATCCTGAAATGTTTGTAACATCGACGAGACTTGTCGATGTTCGTCACCAGAAAGATTAGGAGAAACAGAAACGTTTTTCCAAGATTCCGTGGAATGTAATGGAACCACTGGAAGGGGAAGGTTGACATCAGAGAGGGTAGCTTCCTCATCCTGAGTGACAGACAGGGATGAATAATGACCGTGAGGTGCAGGAGCATCATCCGTTGCCTGGAAAATAGGCAGCAAATAGTCCGGACGTTCGTGAAATTCCGAAAGCTTGTTTATGTGGAAAGTTTTATGCTTTCCATCAATATCGACCACATAGTCAACATCGGAAATCCGAGAGACTATTGCATACGGACCTTTCCATGCAATAAGAAGTCTATTTTCCCTACTGGGGAGTAGGACGAATGCTATGTCACCTGGACAAAGTTGTCGTAGACATCTATTCTTGTTAGCAAACTGTCTTGCCTTCTCTTTAGCAATTTCTGATGAAGCAGTTGCTAGCTTACATGCCTCAATGATCTTTTGTCTAAGAGCAATGACATACTCATATGAGGATTGAGTTTCATCGCTAATATCATCGGCAGTGATGAGATCGTGTAATAAAGACATAGGGCCGCGCGGACGCGCGCCAAAGACAAGTTCGAAGGGAGAAAATCCTGTGTGTTCATTAGGGACTTCTCTATAGGCAAAGAGAGCCGCGGGTAAAACCCTGTCCCAATCTTGAGGATGATCTTCAGTTATCTTACCAAGCAAAGTCTTGAGCGTTCTATTCAGACGCTCAACTACCCCATTAGACATAGGATGGTAGATACTACTGAGAGATCGTTCAATATGTAAGGTAGACATTACCTGTGACATAGTGTCAGATATGAGTTGAGTGCCATGGTCTGACAATATTTCTCTGGGGAACCCCAAGCGAGAAAATATCAACCAAAGGCATCTGCGATATCTGTAGTAGATATGCTCTTAAGAGGAATAGCCTCTGGCCAACGTGTGCACATATCGACACATGTAAGGATAAACTGATGTCCTCTGGCCGACTTGACCTTAAAAGGGGCCAAATAATATCTATGGCCATTTTCTGAAACGGCCGAATAGGAATGTCAGCAGCCTGGATAGGCGCAGCATGTCGTGGTCCTCTAGATTTGACCTCCTGACATACCTTGCATGATCGGCAGTAAATACGAATGTCCTTATTGACAAAAGGCCAAAAGAAAGCCGCAAGGACTCTCGACTTCGTACGGGCAAAACCCATATGTCCAGCACATTGCGAGTCATGAGCATGTTGTAATATTTGGACTCTCATGCTCTTGGGAACAAGAATTTGCGAATGTGCCGACGTAGTCGAATCTTGTACCATACGTACAAGTACGCCGTTTCTCATTGCAATCCAAGATTTTCTATTTGTATCCTGATTCGGATCACCTTTCTTCGCAAGAACGAAGAATTTTTTTAAAGAAGGATCTTCTTCTTGCAATTTTATGAAAGAGTCACGAGTGATTACTAAGTGACTATCTTGGCTATCAACTTCATTATCACTATTCAGTGAAGTTTCGGGTGTTTGTAGAGCTTGTGCTCTTGTAACTACTGCATTTGTAGCTTGCATGTTATTATCTTCCCAAGCAGCAATCTGCTGTGGGGTACACTCCCTAACTCCGTGAATACGACCAATAATAAGGTCCGCAATAGGATTAGGTAAGAGACAAGCATGCACATCTCCAGTAAAGGAAGGAGTGGCAATGCGAATTACAGCAGTAGGATATTTTTCTAGAGTGCCGCCAAATGTGACACATTTAATAACCCTTCCTGTAGCACAAGATGGATCTACAAGCGATTGTCAAACACCAATAGTGGTGCATCCGGAATCGAAAAGTAGTGAGACCGGAGTATCATTAACAAGACCCTTATGTAGAATTAAAGAACCCCTTCCCGTCATGCGCAACAGCAGCAGGAAGAGCGGGAAGTGGGTGACCACAACTCAAAGTAGTTATGGTACCCGGTTCGAATAAAGTACTGCATTGGGGGCATTTGTTTGCTCTCTCAAAGTCAAAAGCAGAACCAGTGACAGCGTCAAAGTTTTTACTATCAACAACATGATTACAGGCTCCCTCAGTTTCCTGTTGTACAGCATTAGCCTGCTGATATCTCTTTTTTTTGTGTTGAGATCTACCCCGACTATTATTACCTCTGAAGTTATCAAAGTTATTATTATCTCTGCAGTTATTATTGTCTCTATTGTAATTGTTATCCTGGTTCAAATTCCAGTTTCCACGATTACTATCATGTTCACATTGATGCGAACATCTATTTGTTTGGTTCTGAGGTCTTCGGCAGGAATAACCTCTATTACCATATCCTCTTTTGAAATGCTTATAATTATTAGGGTGATAGTAACGAGTACTATCAGGTTGTCTCCAATTCTTCGAAGAAGAATCACCATGAAATTGATTTCCATGATTTTGACAGAAATTACCGCTACTCTTTCTATCAAAATTTTGTTGGAATCTACGAGCAAAGTTTTGGCCATACGGAGCTGCCGAAGCAACTGGTAAACCTTCTTTCACCTTAGAGTTACCCATGGTTATGTGTGGGTGCGCAGTTACGTATTGGCAACAGAAATCTTCCATTTCTTTTATTGTTTTAGGTTTACGTTCATGAAGGAAAGCAAGGAAAGACTCATTGACAGACGACATGACTTTGTCTCTAAGTATTAAGTCCAAAAGTCCTTCATAAGTTTTTTCCGTCTTAGATAGTTCAACCCATCGTGAGAAAGTAATGCGTATTCTTGCAATAAACTCGGAGAATTCAACTCCATTTTCAGGTAACATGTTTTTAAATTGTAGACGATAGCCGTCTTCGTTAAGCTGATATTTCTTTAACAAAGCGGCCCTGACAACCTCATAATTGTTCTTGTCAGGTTCATCCACCATATTTAATATACTTAGAGCTTTACCTGTCAGTATCCCTGATAACTGATAAACATATTTTGCTTTGTCTTTGTTATGAGCTGTACATGCTTGTTCAAATCTGTCCAGATAGAACATTATGTCATCACTGGAAGGACTAAATGTTGGTAACTTAATCTTAAAAGTATCATTATTAGCCTTACCAGAAGATGAACCCTTGTTTGAATCATTACCATTACTCATGCTCGTCAATTTCAATTTTTCCAACTCTAAAGCTAAGACCTTTTCTTCATGTTCCATTTTTGCTTTCTCTTTCCTCTCATCAGACTCTCTCTGTAATCTTCTTTCCTCAGCCTGAGCCTCTTTTTGAAGTCTTTCATTTTCAGCTTCTTTTTCAAGTCTTTTATTCTCAGCCTCTTTTTGAAGTCTTTCAGCTTCTAGCTGTAGCTGGAGTTTTCTTTCCTCAGCTTCTGATTCCCTTTTTTGTTTTTCCATTTCCATTTGGAATCTTTTTTCATCCACCTGCATCTGCAGTTTCTTTTGTTCAGCTTCCATCTGCAGTTTCTTTTGTTCAGCTTCCATTGCTTTATCATATCGAGCAGTTGCAAATTCTTCTAACTTATCACCAGTCTTGCCAAGCAATTTACCCTGCTCAATAAAGTGCTCAAATGTAGACATGTTGTCTAACATATGAGTCCAAAACCTGAAATAATTAACTAATTTATTTCAAACCTAAGTGTAACAAGTCTTAATTAAGCACTTGTATATTCACATCACCTTATATTATCCCAGTCTCTGTGGGAAACAAGTCTCCAATCAAAGAACTTGTATATGAAATATCAACAATCAATTCTTGATCACGGTACGAGCTATCCGTGGTGCGGATAATGTGATGGCTGACATTTTGTCTAGATGCCCACATGACTCCAACTAATACTTCTGTCCTATATTTCCATATATTACAGAGTCATAACACACCTATATTTCTACAATAGATTAGCACATCTGTACTTACTTTATATGTACACACTATCGTGCTTTGTTGTCATCTTCTTCTGTTCGTTTTTTAAGATGATAGAGGAGGACTGAGTAGTTAATATAGGGGCCGTTAGTTTACTAAACAGCCACAATTATTAATAATGTATTGTACCTTATGAAGCATATTAGTTATTAATTAGCATTATATTGCTTGTACTTTCTCAGAATGTCATTGTTGAGCTGAGGACTTACCTTACTAGTATCAAGCATGACGAGTTCTAGATTGTGTACTTACCCTCGGAATACCAGAGCATATGTCCTGGATCGTCATGTAGTTTAACTTTACTATGTACTTATGTCATTACATGTCAAAGAATGTACTATTTAAATTTTCCTATCAGATTTGTACATCCATTTTTAAAGACAATATTAGAGTATGCTGTTTAATGATAATTATAGTAACTTGCATACGTATATTGTGTTTACATGCTAACGTGATGTGTGTTGGTGACACCTCCCCGATGTGAATATTTTTTGAGACATATTTATTTTTCTGTTGAGGTATATCCTCACCAGACACTCTATAATTAGCCTATTGTTTGGCAATTTAGTTAATTATCAGCGCATAATTCGTGCGTTTTGAGCCGCTTATCGCATGCTCTTTGATATTGAAAAAAAAAAATATGTTCCACATTTTTTTTTTTATCGGGAGGAGGTGGTGATATGTTGCGTGATAAATTCTCGCAACATCATTTTATTACAATATCTATTTTATAACGCAAGGGCAACAACTGCTTGAAATTTATAGTCACTTTTCTCGGTAAGCATTTGTCTTCTCGCGTTGGTATCGAATGCAGTTAAGTTTGAGCTGTGGTCATTTTGCGCTGGACTGCGCATGACTTGTCTTGCTTCTTGGTCGATCGGTTTCCGCCCACCACTAGTGGAGTGAGCGATTTGGAATGGCGAAAGAGATGCCTCGTTGAAGAGGGGATCTCCGCTATTTTTTTGTTCTGTCAGGAATGTGAGAGTCCTCTTATGGATATTTCGTTTATTCGAGATAATACCTCTAGTGTATTTGCACATGCCGGGAGGCATAATATTTCTGTGTATTTCCGGAAGGCAAGGTAAATTAACATTTTCATTAACTCTATCGATTTTTGGTCGTGAACGATTTCTGGTTCATAGCCTGTCTTCGAAAGTCGTCGTCACGAGATGTTTTCCTAGCTCACATGTCGCTGTATTGTGCTGCATCGGTTGATGCAGGTTCCAAGGACCATTACTTGCTACTTTGTTAAATGAACTAGGTTTGAAAAACCTTTATTATCTAGAGGATATTTTTGAGGACATTATTTATACTTCGGCAGACGTGTCTGTCTTGCTGAAGTCAAACTAAGGAGAGTGAACTGATCTCATACATCTGGTTATCTCCTGGCTGTTATAGAAAAGGATGGAGTTTTTCACCTGACTACATTTACAGCACTTTGAAATATAACATGCATCTGACTCATCATTGTAATGCTGTCTACCGTCTATTGCTGTATTGAATGTTGCTGTGATAATGACTGTTTGATGTGCCTACATATTCGCGTAACCATTTTGTCACTGTGGCGTCCACAATAAATAATGAAGAAAAACGTCAACGGCTGTTACAAGAATCATTGACTTTATACGTCGTGAGTTTACTGACGTCCAATGTGGATTGCCCTGTTATTTTTGTATGAAGTGTAGTAGTAGTAACAGTGCATTAGCATAGCCCATTAACTAATTACTATAACTGTAAACAATGACTATGTAAACACATGCAGAATGTAAACATTGAAAATGTAAACAATACAAACAATGTAAACAATAACAATGTAAACATTAACAAAGATCAGCAACAATACAAAAACTTTCGCAGAAATCAACTAAAAATAAAGCAGAAATTAATGAAATATCACAAAAAATGTGACGATATCTGCGATAGAATTAAACAAATTACATGACACCACAGTGTATAAACAAAAATGTTGTATGAAACTAAATTATAGACAAGAGTAGGCTAACAAATACAAACAAATCAAAACAAAACTAAAGAATGCGAAATAATAACGAAAACAATATTAAAACATGTCATCACAGCTAACATAAATAGCAACAGAAGTCGCTTAGCAAATTCCAGTATTGGAAATTTGCAAACCTTACAGAAAACGCTCACAATAGACGACCCCTATGACGTGGCATAATCTAACGGAGACACCACCCAACCGAGAACCCGCTGAAATATAAACATATAAATATACGAATAACATATAAACATATAACATATAGAATGAGATGATACACAGAAGACTCAGCAGAAGTATAAGGGCACAGTTTACATACAAACAGGCCACTTAACTTATAGGCTTCCAATCGTAGAACAGCAGAAAAAACGGATGTCAATCAACGTCCTAAAGAGCGAAGCGCCAACGATGATGGCACATCTGAACTGCTTCCACTGCTAACACGATGGTACAAGAGCTTCTGAAATACTGTGTGTTGAGTTGTTTCGGCACTTGACCTTCTAATCCAAAAGTAAGTTGATGGAAATCGGTACTTGGCCTTCTTCAGAAAACAACCCGTTTCAACCGGCACTTGACCGTCACAAAAACGACAGCACTGGAACCTTGACAGCAGCAACTTGCTTGACTTGCGTAAAAGATAACAGCAGTCCGAGTTATCCGGCAACATGTAACAACGCCGGGTACTGTCAAATTCTTGTTTTCGTCAAAAAGTTGAAATTTTGACTTTTACCGGGCAACGCCGAGTACTTTGAAAATTTTGAAGATGTTGACTGTATTGAAGAATGTTAATTTCTTGAAGGATGCTGATGAATTCTTGTTGAAAATGAAGTGGGTAAGGGACCCCGTGTTTGCTAGTACCAGAATCAAACCAGCTTATGGCCACCAAATGATGCGTGATGCCATATGATGATGGATGGTATCCGCATGTCTGGTTTTGTGTAGTGTGCAGATGTGTTCAGTCAAAACAATGTTCATACAAAAAATAACAGGGCAATCCACATAGGACGTCAGTAAACTCACGACGTATAAAGTCAATGATTCTTGAAACAGCCGTTGACGTTTTTTCTTCATTATTTATTGTGGACGCCACAGTGACAAAATGGTTACGCGAATATGTAGACACATCAAACAGTCATTATCACAGCAACATTCAATACAGCAATAGACGGTAGACAGCATTACAATGATGAGTCAGATGCATGTTATATTTCATAGTGCTGTAAATGTAGTCAGGTGAAAAACTCCATCCTTTTCTATAACAGCCAGGAGATAACCAGATATATGAGATCAGTTCACTCTCCTTAGTCTGACTTCAGCAAGACAGACACGTCTGCCGAAGTATAAATAATGTCCTCAAAAATATCCTCTAGATAATAAAGGTTTTTCAAACCTAGTTCATTTAACAAAGTAGCAAGTAATGGTCCTTGGAACCTGCATCAACCGATGCAGCACAATACAGCGACATGTGAGCTAGGAAAACATCTCGTGACGACGACTTTCGAAGACAGGCTATGAACCAGAAATCGTTCACGACCAAAAATCGATAGAGTTAATGAAAATGTTAATTTACCTTGCCTTCCGGAAATACACAGAAATATTATGCCTCCCAGCATGTGCAAATACACTAGAGGTATTATCTCGAATAAACGAAATATCCATAAGAGGACTACACATCCCTGACAGAACAAAAAATAGCGGAGATCCCCTCTTCAACGAGGCATCTCTTTCGCCATTCCAAATCGCTCACTCCACTAGTGGTGGGCGGAAACCGATCGACCAAGAAGCAAGACAAGTCATGCGCAGTCCAGCGCAAAAAGACCGCAGCTCAAAACTTAACTGCATTCGATACCAACGCGAGAAGACAAATGCTTACCGAGAAAAGTGACTTTAAATTTCAAGCAGTTGTTGCCCTTGCGTTATAAAATAGATATTGAAATAAAACGATGTTGCGAGAATTTATCACGCAACAGTAACAATTAATATTGTAATGACTGTGTTATAACCTTACCTGTAAGGGTAACAATTAACATTATAATGACAGTGTTATAACCTTACTTATAAGGGTAACAATCAACATTGTAATGCTTGTGTTATAACATTACCTGTAAGGGCTACAATTACAATTTCTCAGTCGCAACATTTTTCTTAAGGGGAGGAGCTGCAGGCATTTTTCCGTCGAAATAAAAAAAATTAAGAATTTGGGATTAGTCCATTTTCTGATACTTTAGCATCTCCTGAATCTAAATATACTTACTTACTTACTAAGTCGTTCCCCTTCTACCGTGAGGTGTAGAGGTTTGGAAGAGAGAGCGCCAGACCATTCTATCTATCTAAATATAACAGAATTAAATGTCAAAATGCACTCTAACAATATGTATTTTGACTTTGAAAAAGGTATGGTACAGAGAGATTTTCTCAAACTCGAGAAAATATGTCTCATTGGACCTTGTTTCTTCCATAGCAACCAAGCCTGCACCCCTACGTATTATACATCATTGGATTCGCCTAGATCTGGGCAATCCTGTGATGTAGTTCATTTATTTCGGTAACAAAATTATACCTGTCAGATCGAGAATTTCTAGGTAGCGTTTTTTACCGATTACTTCCATATATGGAAATCGTCGGACATTCGCTGACATCGGCTTTTTCCGCTCACTATTCTAAACTGTTCGTTGGCTGCGTGAATCCACGTGACTTGTAACCGCCGTGTTGACATTATGGCGTCGGATTGAAAAATTCTGTATACATATTTAGTTACTCATTTTTCGGAACTTTTTGTGGGAAAATGCCTCGAAAAAAGAATAGCTTTCGTCATCTAAACCTAGAAACGGCCAGGGAGAACAGATGGAACCAAGATAGTACAGGTAAAAGTCGCTAATTTTGTTATGGTAATGGTACAAAATGAATCACTGTAGAAAGCCAGGCAGATCACATGTGGTGGGGCCACGCACAACAACATTTAGGCTACACAAATTTAGTTTTGATTTACTCTGTTATTACTGAGTGGAGGGGGAAGAAGGTACTATATTTGGATATTGGAAATCTGACTTAATTTTCTTGAATTAATGCACAATATGTCCTAATTATAACCCATAAAGGGTTCAACGATATACTTTTTAAAAAAATGTCACATGGGAATAAGCTATTATTTTTTTAAATTTATGTATTTGCAAGCTTTTAGTAAACGCGTTGGCAGTAAACAGTGATCACATTTTTCTGGTTTGACAAAATTACATGATTCCACATTATACGATAAATTATCATGGTATTTATAAGCATGTGACATATGCTTCTTGAGCTGTGATTATTTCTTATGTACTTTTTTCAGAACTAAATGGTCCCCCTAATGAGCCTAGTCTGCCTGAGGTTATACTGTGAGTTTCAGCTGTAAAAGTCGCTAATTTTGTTATGGTAATGGTACAAAATGAATCACTGTAGAAAGCCAGGCAGATCACATGTGGTGGGGCAAGCTCCTCTACAACTTCTACCTCTTCACCCCACAACACACCACGGTTCTGTAAAAAGCTGGAACTAAGTGCCTCATCGGTGCAAGAAGCTTCAACGCCTAACAATACGGTCTCCAGAACTATAGTTGATATGTCTGAGATATGCAACCTTGTTAGTCAGCTTGCATGTCCAGAATGCTATGGGAAGCTGTCTGCAGAAATTAATAATCAGGCCAATAGAGGTCTTGTTCAACACATCAAAGTGAATTGTTGTGTTTGCAACAAAACCGTTGCATCAACGTCTGACAGATACAACCATCCGAAAGCTTGGCATTTGTTATTCCAGGGCTATCAGGCAACATGCTACTGCAGCTGATATGAAGAACGCTATTATGGCTAGCCTACATCATTGCTATTCAACTGATGATTATCCCCAGCATCAGTTTTGTCCTACTGGCCAAGACTCTTGGTGTTTCTATAAAGCAGCCTTATCTAGGAATGAGTATGCTTTTGGGCATCAAAAACGTATACATACGCCCCTGGACTTTAAGCTGTTGAACAGACATTTGACACCAGTGTATGACAGGCTGACAAATCTGAAACTGTTGAGTCGCTGTGAAAGAAAGTCTACCCAAAACTCCAATGAGAGCCTTCATTCAGTTATTTGGAGTAAAGTGGCAAAGCATATCTTCCATTCTCGAAAGCGCGTTGACTTCTGCCTTCTAAGTGCAGTTGCTGAATTTAATGAAGGACCTGAGGCTGCTATATTTTTCAAGAAAGTCCTGGGGCTGAACAGTGGAAAAGAGGCTTATCGACTGGCAGGAGCAAGAAAGCGTAAACGTCTCGTGCTCAGCTCTAAAACGGCACAAAACTGCACTAAGAAAAGGAACCAAATTAGGCACAAATCTCAACTGAAAGCCAGACAAGAAGCTACAGAGGAAGCTGGATATATGGCCGGTATGTTCTGAATGACAAGTAAGTTATTTTTTTTGCTGTAGTATTACATACTTATTTAATTGTTGTCTACTTATGGAGAAAAATGCGGTTTTCTCATAATCTATTTTTTCATCCTAATTTTCTTATAACTTCCACACTTATGTATTAATTGACATAAGAATAGGAACATATATTGTACATAATCTTTTAAAACTTTTTATGTGATGGATTTTAAGTATCTGATCAAACTTTTGATTAATTGACAAAAGTAATGTAAAATTTAGTAAAATTTGTTACTATTTTTAGACACTATTTTCAAAGTCCTACAACTTTTTTTGTATTAAAGTTATCGAAAATCCATCACAGGAACAGTTTTAACATATAATGATAAACGTTGTGTTGATATTTGGTATTCATAGCTTAATAAATAAAAAAAGCATTAGCAAATTGAAATAGAAACAAAGAATCCAATATTGCTCAGCTCTAAAACGGCAGAAAACTGCACTAAGAAGAGGAAGGAAATTAGGCACAAATCTCAACAAATAGCCAGATAGGAAGCTGCAGAGGAAGCTGGCTATGCTACCAGTATGTTCTAAATGACAAGTAAGCAATTTTTCAGGGGCAATATTACATACTTATTTAATTGTAGTCTATTTATGGAGAAAAATGCGATTTTCTCAAAATCTAATTTTCTCATCCTAATTTCCTTAAAACTTCCACACTTATGTGTTAATTGACATAAGAATTGGCACATATGTTGCCCATAATCTTTTAAAACTTTTGTATTGATGGATTTTGAGTATCTGATCAAACTTTTGATTTATTGCAAAAAGTAATGTAAAATTTATCAAAATTTGTTACTATTTTTAGACACTATATTCAAAGTCCTACAACTTTTTTTGTATTAAAGTTATCAAAAATCCATCACAAGAAAAGTTTTAAAATATAATGATAAACGTTGTGTTCATATTTGGTATTCATAGCTTGATAAATAAAAAAGCCTTAGCAAATTGAAATAGAACAATAGAATCCAATATGGCCGCCGTTTCTATGGCAACCAGTAGTGCAGTGCCATCAAACTCTTCATTTTGCGTATCTAGTATTGATATAGGTTAAGTCTGTGCATTTTCATTTAAATCAAGCAATTAATAACGAAAATAGCATTTCAGTGTAGCTCCTCCCCTTAACTAAAATGTTATGAATTCAAAGCTATGCGAAATGAATACACTGAAAAAAAAAGTTGTTTTTTTCCTCACCAGATCCGGCCTGGTTATATACCTCTAGGGTTGTCTTAGCAGAAACTGATAGCTCGACTCTGAGATACCCACATTATAACCCATATGGGGTTGAACCGAGTATCCCACGCACAAAAGAAAATCCAATGGATTGTGCAAAGGTCAAAAAATCATCAACATCAACAACGGCCTGTCAATGAATTAAGCGGTGTACATTTAAATGCTTGTGTATCATGTCAAACAGTTAATGCTTGGCTCAGACTGGTTATTCACCTGGCTTGTCATTAAATATGATCCCCTACTGGGTGCATGTCACATCTTAAATATATATTACTATTGTTAAACCCCGCCATAAGACGGGAATTAAATTCAAAAGCACCAATACCTAACGGCAATTTTACTTTTTCAAAAGTATTACTGATGTTAAAAGTCTGAACATGACAGAAAAGCATCTTGACTTTCTGTTGTTTTAATCTGGTATAACTTAAATCATAGATCTCCGCATCTTCCTGTCTCCAGTTTGTCGCGAGAGGTTTAGATGTTATTAAAGAATAAGATATCCTGGACATAAAGGTGTATCAGATGATACCAGGATAGTGCCAGATAAGAGTCTGGTCTTATCAGTAATACCCCCTTCTCTGAAGAGAGTAAGGGTGTATAGACACAAAGGTAGGATCAAGCTATGTAAGTTCCCAGAGAAGATGGTGATGTAGTACTCTGAGTCCCTAACTGCTACCTCTCCTGATCCGCCTCTGTGATTATGGTAGTTAATATGTTTCTGAATCTGCTAGGGGTACTTTATATAGCTATATTCACCAACCAGAACTGTAATTCAACTTAAAGAATCTAAGAAAGTCTTCTGGTGAATATTTACAATTTAATTTAACAGTTTCTCTTTTCTGTTTGAAAAGTGTTAAACTCAAATATTTTACAACATTAAATAAATAATAATAGTTAACAAATATTTTTCTCTTGGGTCAAAATGTCTATCATCTTGTAGACAACTTTCAGTTGCTTGATCATACTTGTAGAATTGTTTATTATTATTATTATAAGTTTATTGAAGCACTATACTAGTTTGGTCATCACAAACTGGATTCGCATATGTATTTATTGAGTCTGGATAAGCTGCACAGTTGCATTAAGCAACTTATCTTCGTCACTGCAGATGGCTCCCTTATATACTGGATATACAATCCAGATGAACTCGTTCCAGTAGCTACAACGTGATGACGGGCCTGCTATCTCCAACTGGCACTGCATACGTTGCAACTTTTGTAAGAGCAGCCTCTTTTGATTTGGAGACTTTGTGTTAAAGGATTAAACCTGCAATGAATTCAAACGCAATCCCTGTATTTTTCTATCCATATCCCTCTTCTGACACAGATGGGGACGATAGACAGTTTTAGATAAGCGTGCTAGAAGATGCACCAGGTATAGTAAGGTGATAAAGCTCTGATTTTAGGTCACCACGTTAATAAGGGCTTGACGAGATTAAGTGGTCAACTCAAACCCGGCACAGTGTTGGTCATATAGGTCACCTTGTCCCGGAACGTAATGAGGCCCCGACAAGAATGTATTGTTGACAATGAGTGTTAGTATGAGTGTCAACACGCGAATGCATAAATGGTTCTGTAGAGTTGACAAGTTGGTAATAATGCACTCATACCCTCACGGCTGGAAGTCAATGATAACTGGAACTATGGTAGACGTTTTAGACAGTTTAATGATACACACTCTGACAGCACGGTTGACAGTCATTGGAACAGGTTGACACAATACATCATAGGATACTTGACAAATGGGTGGCAACATCAATTTGGCAATCTCATAGCATGAAAATATAATCGGACGATAGGAGCAAATATATATTTATGATAGTCTATCGTCTCATACCTCCACTGACTAGTAGCATCAGTTTGAGTTAACAATAATAATGATCATCACAATGCTCCCTTACAGACCCTCTGCTGACTACGTCTTTCAGGCTAAGTCTTTTAGGCTTTAGCTTCAACATGGTCTTTCTTTTAAGGTTGACAATCTCAAATAACAAAGAGTAGACTTCAATGCAATGTAGGTCTTGGTATCGCCATCAGGTAATAAGATATCTCCGTTCTCCGATTGACAATTCAAATAGACCAACAGTGGGATTCAAAATGGCGCCGGTCCAAGTGAGCGACGTTCATCCAAAAGATATCCTCACTACAAATGAAAGTTCCGTTCATTTGCTCATCTAATGTCTTCGGGTTTTCCTTACCCATAAGGAATGTTACATATGTCCACTCACAGTGCTGCTAGTACAGGAATCGTCTACATACGATCCATCAAATATATATATATATGATATGACATCTATGGCGTCGTTAGGCCTAGGTAAAGTTTTAGAAAAATGTTCCTTCTTTACCTTAAGTTCATGAAATACTAGTAACTAGCACACTAACATATATATTCTGGGAGAAGTATCGACCATCATAGTATACTGAGAGAAAACTCCTCTCTTCCCCAGAATCAATCACAATGATGAAAAACTTCGGACTCTCATTTTCCCGACAGCCTTCAACATCCGTCCGTCATCACGGAAGCGCCAACGACGACTCCTCGTCTCATTGGGCATGCGCTAATGTTAACCTTTCAACTATATTCAAGTGGGGCGACTATATATTTACTTTCACTCGAAGCAAAACATGAGTATTCGCCCTTTGACTAGGGTTCTAATCTCAGACTCAAAATATTATTGCCAAATATTTCCAAACATAACAAGTATACAAACAAATAAATATCTTCCTATATATATATATATATATATAGATATATAGATATAGATATATATATATATATATATATATATATATATATATATATATATATATATATATATATTCATTGCCACCAGTAATCTGTTGGTAACATAAGGGTAACAATTAGCATTGTTTGTGACTGTGTTATAACCTTAGCTGTAAGGTTAAAAATTATATACCTCCAGGATTGCCTTAGCAGAAAGTGATAGCTCGAATCAGAGATACCCAAATTATAACCCATATAGGGTTGAATCGGGTATCCCATGCGCAAACAAAATCCAATGGATTGTGCAAGGTCCAAAAATCACCAGCATCAACAGCGGCGTCTCTACGAATTAAGCAGTGCACATT
This sequence comes from Oreohelix idahoensis, assembly GCA_024509875.1. Taxonomy (NCBI): domain Eukaryota; kingdom Metazoa; phylum Mollusca; class Gastropoda; order Stylommatophora; family Oreohelicidae; genus Oreohelix; species Oreohelix idahoensis. The sequence continues at coordinate 261,488 of JAMPIV010005201.1, read as the reverse complement.
TAATGTTTGTGTACTATGTCAAACAGTTAAATGACTGGTTCAGACTGGCTATTCACCTGTGATCCCGTTTACACGCCCATAGAGGCATATTGGGAATATGGTGTTAGGCCCATATTTTCGTGACCATCGGCACACTAGGGGTGATGTGGTCAGCATCACGCTGGCCAACTTAACCTTCCCAGAGTTTCTCTGGTACCCAATTGGGGCTGGGTCGACCCAGGAGCCGTTTGCGGCCTTAAAAAGATCCCACCTCAACTGGGGATCGAACCATGGACCACAGAGCTAGGAAGCCAGTGCACTAACCACTATGCTACCGCGGCTCTATTCACCTGGCTTGTCATTAAATATGGTTCCCTACTGAGTGCATGTCACATCTTACATATATTATTGTGTTATAGTATTGTATTTTATGTGGCCCCCGTGTCCTTCTCGGGGGTCCCTTAAGAGGCAAACCACTGGTCCTCCAAGCATGTCGTGCAAACAGGTTCATACGAGGTTGTTTATGGGAATGGCAACCTCATTATGTAAATAATAATGCTACAGGAACCACTGTTTCAAGAGCATGTGAGTGCTTTGTGCAGGCCCCCTGCATGGGGCCAGGTGAATAGGTGACCCCATGCTTCTTAAGGAACGAAAAGGAAAATGATGGTCATGATGATGGTGATGGTGATGGTAATGATGGTGATGGTAATGATGGTGATGGTAATGATGGTGATGGTAATGATGGTGATGATGATGATGGTGATGATGATGGTAATGATGGTGATGATGATGGTGATGATGATGATATTGATGAGGATTATTGATTGGCTGATTTTTATTTATTGATTGAATTTTGTGAGTCTAGAGCTCTATGCATTTACGATCACGGCTTTTATTTTTAAATGTTGACTTTGGAATAAGTGCAATTCGGACACCATATTATTAATCTTACTTACTTACTTAGTCGTTACTATTCTACCATGAGGTGTAGAGGTGATTATAATAATTATTAATCTACTACGTATAATATTTTTGAATGCTTTATTGCAAACCTTCAGTTCCATTCTCTCTCTCTCTCTCTCTCTCTCTCTCTCTTTTTTCTCTCTCTCAATCTCTCTCTATCTCTATCTTTCTCTCTATCTTTCTCTCTCTCACTCACTCACTCTCTCTCTCACTCTCTCTTTCTTTCTCTCTTTCTCTCTCTCTTTTTTTCTCTCTATCTATATCTCAATTTCTCCCTTTCTCTCTCTCTTTCTCTCTTTTTTTTCTCTCTTTTTTTCTCTCTCTTTTTCTCTCTATCTATCTCTCAATCTCTCTCTTTCTCTCTTTTTTCTCTATCTATCTCTCTCTCTCAATCTCTCTCTTTCTTTCTCTCTCTGTCTGTCTCTCTCTCTATCTTTCTTTCTCTCTCTCTCTCTCTTTGTCTCTCTCTCTTTATCTATCTCTCTTTCACTCTCTCTCTTTCTCTCTCTTTCTTTCATGCAGCCTTTTTTCCTCTCTGTCAGTAAGTGAGAGATATGGAACTGATGACAAAAACCAGACAAGCGCCAGTGGAAGAAGAGATAAGAAGAAGACGCTGACGACAGATAAGACTTACATCGAGGTAACATGTTGATAAATATTAGACAAACATAAAGGTCACGTGTTTTCAGGCACTCGTAAGAAATAAAGAAGTAGAAAACTAGACAACAGAAAAACAACAGACGTGAGTGGCTTACCCAGGACTCGAACCCAGGACCTTCCGTGCGACAACCCCACCTAGCTATGCAAGCGAATCACACTATCCTTAACATGTTGATAACATGACAAGGCAGTTTTTGTTCTGTTACCCCCCACTGTAAGAGAGGAAGAGGGAGACGGAAAAAACACACGGGGAAGAGAACTGGAGACGAAAACGAAAATGATGAGGGAGACGGGGATTTTATGGCACGGGATAGAAATACCTGGCATGATTTTGTTTAACGCCTGTGTTTCTTAAATGGTAAAGGTTTGTCTCATAGCAGCTACTGGTGCCGGGAAATAAAGTGTTAAAGATTTAACTATACTAGGTCCAGCTACGAGAGGTGGGTTGACCAGCTTCCTGCCTCGCTGCCTATTCCTTCCCGAACTCAAAAGCAAAGTCAGGTACCCATTAATTACGGGTAGACCGGAGCGTGTCGGGACCGTGAATTGAACCCGGCACTTTTGCCGTGATAGACCAGCGCTAGAACCACTCTGTCGATCGGACGCTCCTATGTTCCTTGAGGAGTGGAAAGGCAGTGATAACGAGGGAGAGAAAGATAACAATATAACCTTATGTTTAACATCTAATCGTGTCTTTCTTTGTCGTTATCACACGAAAAATTAATAACAGTATCTAATCCCTGTTTATTTGTTTCACAATAAAAAAATGCCTATTGATAATCAATATTTTCTTAAGCACAAAAATTATAAATAAGAAATTAATGATGAAATTGCTTTCCCTCGGTACTTTAAAAAAAAAAAAAAAAAACTACGTACACGTTTCATATCTCTGCCGATCTTTCCCTCGTTCTTTCCTCATAAGAATATAATGAAAAACAGACGAGAAAATCAATTCATATATATATATATACGAGGGGCGTTCAGAAAGTAATGCACCACATCGTTTTTCTCAGCTAATAATGAAGATAGAAGCATGAAATTTTGCACACTTCAAATATGGCATGTGCCAATTGTGTGCACCAAATTGCACCGCAACAGGCCAAATAATACGGCTGCCCTAAACCGTTGAAATGGAGCGTGTTAGCAACTTGCGTTATAAGCAGCGAATTGTGATAGAATTTCTCGTTGCAGAGAAGGAAACTGTTGTGAACATTCAAAAGCGTCTATGTGATGTGTATGGAAGTTTTGCATCGACAGGAGTACAGTCAGTCGCTGGGTTAAGAGAATCAAAGAATCAGGAAGTGGAGGTACGGATCTGCTTGATCGGCCGCGCTGTGGACGTCCTGCCGCAGCCACCAATGCAGAAATGTTGAAATGCGCTAAGGGCATTATTCTTACTGATAGGCAAATCACTACTCAACAATTGGCCTTACAGCTGTCAGTCAGCATTGGTAGTAGAGATGGCTACTGTGTGTGTGTGTCGAAACAATGCTTCGAAACAGCATTGAGTCCGAAAGCTTCGACACACAGCCTGCTTGTTGTTTCGAAACAGTTTCAGTTCCTGTCTGCCTCGCTGTTTTGCAGAGACACACTGTCTCACTGTCTCATCTTCCGTTGGCCTTTGTAAAATTTGAGTCAACCGTTCGGAACATTAGTATGGAATATCAAACATGTCATATTTTTCAGGGATGTGTTATGATGACTTGATTTTACAAGTGATATTATTTTTGCTGAGAAGTTATAGACACTGGAAATTGTGTCAGTGCTGCAGTTGTCAATGTTTTAGGCACTATGTTAAAGTTGAAAGTGTCCGTGTGTTCGTATAAATGAAATGGACACTTTATTAGCTCTGCTGATATATGTGTACTCGGTGTGGATTTGAATCATTCTCTACCAAAACTAGCTTACTCTAGTTTGATATAATGTGTTATTATTACTGTTATTATTATTGTTGTTTTTTATTATTTTCACATATACTGCAGCTATCATCATATCTCCGTTTTATTTCATCATAATGAAGACTTGTGTAAAAATATTGAATTGTGGTCACACGAAATGCCATAGATTTTCACACACGCCAGTAGCGCGCAAGGAAAAACAGAGGAGATTGTCTCACACAGTTCATGTATAGTAATGTATACTGTCTATTAGAGACTTCTTTCTCCCCGATACGGGCAATAGTGCCGTTGTGCCGTTGTGTCGAAACAGGGTGTCGACACAGTTTAAATCACTGAGCCGACTGTCTCGAAACAGCGGAGTGTGTCGATTTGCCCACCTCTAACTGGTAGTACAAATGCAGTTACAAAAACTCTCGGATTTTCTAAGGTTTGCGCAAGATGGGTTCCTCGAAGTCTCACCAATGACCACCGAGTGCACAGGAAAGCAATTTCTTCTGATTTGTTAGAGCGTTTCAATGCTGATGGAGAGAAATTTTTGGCTAAAATCGTTACAGGTGACGAAACCTGGGCACATCATTTTGAACCTGAGACAAAAAGACAATCAATGGAGTGGCATCATCCGCAATCACCACGAAGAAAGAAATTCAAGACAATTCCTTCAGCTGGAAAGGTCATGATCGCTGTCTTTTGGGACATTGAAGGTGTGATTCTTGTGGACGTTATGCCAAGAGGAGAGACAATCAATTCGCAAGCTTACATTAAGACATTGAAAAAACTCAATCGTTTTCGCAGAGTTCGGCCGCACAAGAATCCAGCAGACCTGCTTCTCCTTCACGAAAATGCGCGACCTCACACAAGTCTGGCAACACGGGAAGCAATCACCAAATTGGGTTGGACTGTACTACCCCATCCACCCTATAGTCCCGCTTTGGCACCCTCTGATTTTCATCTATCTGGTCCACTTAAAGATGCACTCCGTGGGACAAGGTTTAAAGATGATGAAGGAGTGATTCATGCAGCGAAGAAATGGCTACATGATCAAGACAAAATCTTGTACGGGCTAGGAATACATGCACTTGTTTCGCGCTGGCATAAAGTCGTACAAGTTGATGGGGATTATGTTGAATAATACCGATGTTTACATGACATATATATGTATATTGTGTATAAATTTCATGCTTTTTGAATAAACAGCTCCTGAGAAAAACGATGTTGGTGCATTACTTTCTGAACGCCCCTCGTATATATATATATATATATATATATATATATATATATATATATATACATATATATATATATATATATATATATATATATATATATATATACAGATACAGGTGTACCTCGGAGATATTGCGTGTTCGGTTCCAGACCACCGCAAAAAAGCGAATATCGCAATAAAGCGGGTCATACCCATTTTTCTTTTCTTCCCAGTACAGTAGACATTTAAAAATCCGGCAACCTCCGGACCTGAGGAGTGCCGGATTTTTTATGGTTATATATTCTGTATATGTAACGGGCTGATCACCCGTTTGCCAGTCACTTCGATTACGGAAACAACAGCAAATGGGTTGATTTGCCGTTGCCCTAAAGACGCCACTAGGCGTGATGGGAAACAATGGCAAAGAAAACCTATCTGCTGTTGCCCTAAGACGCCACTAGGCGTAATGGCCACTGACTGCTTTGACGGTCGGTGGCTAAGGACGGAAGAAGAAGAAGATTCTGTATATATTTAACAGAAAATGACTACCTGTACACTTTATCTGCGATCGACAATGCACGATGTTTACGTTTTACACCACTTCTTTTATTTGCTGAATCCATAATGGGGTTAAACAGCAGCAAATAAATGATAAAATGAGAAGGAATGAGCAGGAATGGCTGTTAACACGTGCAAGCAAGACCCAACAGCTGCATCAAAACATAAACTGCTCCAGAAAACAGTGGCGCGCCAACGCGGTAAATTTAAAAATGCGCTCCGAAATCCATGCCGGAAATCTGAAAGAACCGGATTATCGATGGCCGGATTTTTGAATGTCAACTGTACATATAAAAGTATAAAATCATGTTTAATCTATGTCTATTAAGTGCGCAATAGCACTAGGTCTTAAAAAAAAACAGTGTATTGTAAATTTAAAAATACTTTATTGCTAAACAAAATGCTAATCTTCATCATCTGAGCCTTCAGCGAATCGTAATTTTTTTCCGGTGGAGAGCCAAAATCAATCGGAAGAAGAAGGCACGTTCTAAAAAATAAACATGAATAATTTGAAAAAAGTCCCAACTAAGATGGTTTGGCCATGTCTGCAGAATGGGAGAAGATCGGCTACCACGACAAGCATGGGAAACAAAGAGCCAGGGATCCAGACCCCCAGGACGACCCAGAGTCCGCTGGGAGGACAACATCAGACAATCTTTGAAGGACCGAGGACTAGAATGGAACCAGGCCAGAAGGAAGACAGCCGATAGGATAGTCTGGCGCTATCTCTTCCAAACCTCTACACCTCACGGTAGAAGGGGAACGACTAAGAAAGTAAGTAATTTGAAAAAAGCGCAGTTTCCTCGAAGCGCAATAAGGAGAAGCGCAATAAAGCGAGTTATACCTGTGTGTGTATATATATATATATATATACTCTAGCAATAACCCGTCAAAATTGACCGGTTTTTAATTATAGTTTATTAGAGACGGTACTATTACTACTGTAACATTGCAGGCGACAGTCATTAGATATTTGTAGTGAAAATTGTATGGATGTATTAAATATGAAGACATGGAGTAACCTTCTCAAATGACATGTGGAGAAGTGATAATGATCTAATGGACCTGAAATTGACTAAATATCTAACATTTATTTTATGACAACATTGTCGTGTCTTGAAGAAACAATCAAAAACTTACATTTTAAGGTTATTTTTAAGAAAATGATGAGTTGAATCCGTTTACCGAATGAAACTGGACAGAAGAGTATCTTGATTGTTGATTTAATGTGCATCTCCGCACCTTCCTGTCTCCAGTTCATGTACTGTTTATCAATTGTGTTATTGACTTCTTTCCATAATCAAACTGTTCATGCACACCGTCATTTGCGCCCTTTTCTATTTTCGGGAGAGTACATGTAAGGGAAACAATACAATTATTGTCTAACTTTCAACCACACATGCATCCCTTAGCTGTGGTTGAAAGTTAATATACCCTCTCGAAAATAGAAAAGGGCGCAAATGACGGTTTGCATGATGTGACCGACAGATCGACGTACTGAGGACGGGAATTATGGTACTGGATATATTTTTAAAAAATATAAAAAAAGACAGACTAAGCGATACATTGACAGAATGGCAGACAATCAGAGAGCTAAGTCATGCAATGATGAAAGGAACGATCTAAAACTCATGTGAACAAAGCGATAATAACCGATATTAAATTTATTTCAATTTTACGATCTGGTGAACTCATCCTCATAAAGGGAACCAGCTTCATCCCACGAATTAAACAGACGAAGATACATTGTCAAGATTCTAGGCCGTACGAGAAGATTACTAGACGCTGGGTCGCTCTTGGGGCGTCCGGCACCCTAAGCGAATTTGTTATTTTGTCCCTTCCACTTTCTTTTAATATCCGCCTTCGATCGTGTATAAGGTATAACAAGTGGAACTCGTACGTGCCCATGAAAGAGAAGTCCTAGGCCAAAACCTGTTGGCTTCACTGAAGACATGACCTTCTTAATCTGATTAATCTTTTTTTTCCCTTCTTTGCTTCTTATGGAGCATGGTGACACGACTAAACATGGTCATCTAGCAGGAAGCCTACATACACGTATTCACATGCTCCTTGAAATGGTAGTTTCAGTGACTATGTGTTTTATGTGATAAGGTTGCCAAGCTCATCTTGGTCACCTCTTATTACAAGGTAGCCTGGGGTGGTAGTAGCCCTATACCTTCTGTGTCTCCTCACATCTGAACTGGAATGACAGTATTAAGAAAACATGAGTAACATTGGTCTGAAGCTAGCTAAGGTATCTTCTTCTGCGTTCGTTCTGAAAAGGACGTTTGTTACGTTGTGTCGTCGTTTACAGCAAAGCTGCGATATTTGCGCCTTTCGGCCCGAGACATCCGGTTTCAGCACGGCATTTTTGGAACCGGGTTAGCCTTCCCTCTTCGATTCCTACTCTCTCAGCCAGACTGCAGTGATGCAGCCTGTTTCCAGGACCATCACTTGGAGGTGGAGTTGGGTCTTGGTCAGCACTGGTTCGCTGACCCTGACTCAAGCAGTCAAACTATGGGTTGCTGACTGCAATTATCACTGTTGCTGCGTCTTCGGTCCCTCTAAGGTATAATAAAGGTAAAGATAATTCCATAGCCGATACTGCTGTAAGGGAGAGAAGTATTAGACTCTTCACTTATGCTAGGTCTCAACATTATGAGGAGGAGGATTGACCAGTTCCCTCCATCACTGCCTTCTCTATCTCAGAGCAGAGTCAGACACTCGATGTTACAGCTAGATAGACTGGAGCTTAACGAGATCTGGTTTCTAACCAAGTTCCTTTGCCCCGAGAAGCAAGCGACCTAATTACTTTGCCAATTGACGGCTCCAAGGATTTTGAGTCAAGCCACATCAAATAAAAATGGTTCCTGGCTATTTTTGGTTAAAGTGGAAAATTCAGATATTCCTTAAATGTCTTTACTCAAGCATTACTCTTGGATATAGAGTTAAACACAAATCAAGGCAGGTCAATGATACCAAATCAACGGGAAACCTCGCAATCTTTCTGCCTGACCAACTGGTCAAAATTTGGCTGAAAATTTTAATCATTTGGATATCGAAAACCCCTCTGAAATGTTCAGGTTCGTTAGGAAATATCAATATATGTTTTATGTAAAAATGACCTTAGCATCATCTGGGGTCGAATACAGCAATTTGCAACAATTGTGTTGCCATATCGCCACCTGTGTCGATTAGAGAATGTATTGCTTATCCCTGCTCGAAGGCATACTACTTTGCAGAAATACATAAGTGCATGTCCAAACTTCTCGTCACAGCGTCAGTAAAGGGAAAAATCTAGAGTTTGGTTTGGTTTGGTGTTTGGACTATCTTCATTGCACACGGACTACTCCATCAGTGCTCTGATCTCCTCCCTTAGATCACACAAGGGCACGAACTCCGTAGCACTGGCGAGAATCCCAATGTGTGTATATAGGAATCACACACTCTATAAATATTGTTGTGGTGGGTAAGGCTTCTAATTTTTAAGTTTTACCAAGGTAGGCCTACTAGAGTTAAACTATCTGAATTGTGTATCAATAGCATTATCACTTGAGCTTGAGCTGATGCATGTGACAGGAGGACTTGGCAAGTGTTTGTTGAAGGCCTATGCTTCTCAGGGAGCTAAAGGGTATTGATTGATTGATTGATTGATTGATTGACTGATTATCACTTTAGCCCCGTGTAGTTCCCGGGGGTCTCTGATGAGACAAAGAAAAGGACGACATCTCCTTCAGGCATGTCGTACAAGGCCACTGATATGAGCTTGTGCATGAGGCTAGCCAGGGCCGGTGCTACCATTAGGCCAAGTAGGCGGCCATCTAGGGCGCAGACCTCATAGGGGCGCAGAGTGTAGAGTGTAGTGTGTTAAGAGAGTGAGAAGTGTGAGAAACCAGAATAATTAGGCCGGTGCAAATACTTAGCCTTGCCTAAGGCGCAAAATAGTCTGGCACCGTCCTGAGGCTGGCAATCTTGTCATTTAAAACCAATTACTACAAAAACCACAGCTGTAAGAGCATTTGAATGCTAGGTGTAGACTACATGCAAGGGGACCAGTTGCAGTAGACGTTTCATGCTCCATAAGGAGCGAAGATGGAAATTATGGTGATTCTCACTTTATCTTGTACAATACAATGTTAAACTATGATTTAGATAGCACAAAAGACTACCATTGTGATTCTCACTCTATCTTGTACAATACAATGTTAAACTATGATTTAGATAGCACAAAAGACTACCATGGTGATTCTCACTTTATCTTGTACAATACAATGTTAAACTATGATTTAGATAGCACAATACAATGTTAAGCTATGATTTAGATAGCACAAAAGACTACCATGGTGATTCTCACTTTATCTTGTACAATACAATGTTAAACTATGATTTAGATAGCACAAAAGACTACCATGGTGATTCTCACGCTATCTTGTACAATACAATGTTAAACTATGATTTAGACAGCACAAAAGACTACCATGGTGATTCTCACGCTATCTTGTACAATACAATGTTAAACTTGTTTACAATGAAAGACTACCATGTTTTTCAATCTTGTACTACAATGTTAAACTATGATTTAGATAGCACAAAAGACTACCATGGTGATTCTCACGTTATCTTGTACAATACAATGTTAAACTATGATTTAGATAGCACAAAAGACTACCATGGTGATTCTCACTTTATCTTGTACAATACAATGTTAAACTATGATTTAGATAGCACAAAAGACTACCATGGTGATTCTCACTTTATCTTGTACAATACAATGTTAAACTATGATTTAGATAGCACAAAAGACTACCATGGTGATTCTCACTTTATCTTGTACAATACAATGTTAAGCTATGATTTAGATAGCACAAAAGACTACCATGGTGATTCTCACGTTATCTTGTACAATACAATGTTAAACTATGATTTAGATAGCATGAAAGACTACCATGGTGATTTTCACTTTATCTTGTACAATACAATGTTAAACTATGATTTAGATAGCACAAAAGACTACCATGGTGATTCTCACGTTATCTTGTACAATACAATGTTAAACTATGATTTAGATAGCACAAAAGACTACCATGGTGATTTTCACTTTATCTTGTACAATACAATGTTAAACTATGATTTAGATAGCACAAAAGACTACCATGGTGATTCTCACTTTATCTTGTACAATACAATGTTAAACTATGATTTAGATAGCACAAAAGACTACCATGGTGATTCTCACTTTATCTTGTACAATACAATGTTAAACTATGATTTAGATAGCACAAAAGACTACCATGGTGATTCTCACGCTATCTTGTACAATACAATGTTAAACTATGATTTAGAAAGCACAAAAGACTACCATGGTGATTCTCACTCTATCTTGTACAATACAATGTTAAACTATAATTTAGATAGCACAAAAGACTACCATGGTGATTCTCACTCTATCTTGTACAATACAATGTTAAACTATGATTTAGATAGCACAAAAGACTACCATGGTGATTCTCACTTTATCTTGTACAATACAATGTTAAACTATGATTTAGATAGCACAAAAGACTACCATGGTGATTCTCACTTTATCTTGTACAATACAATGTTAAACTATGATTTAGATTGCACAAAAGACTACCATGGCGATTCTCACTTTATCTTGTACAATACAATGTTAAACTATGATTTAGATAGCACAAAAGACTACCATAGTGATTCTCACTTTATCTTGTACAATACAATGTTAAACTGTGATTTAGATAGCACAAACGACTATCATGCTAATAACATTAACAGCTCTGGCAGTCAAACAATCATCAACCAGTAACAACTTTACTCGGCTTTTTTGCCAGCATTCACATCACATGACAGGAAACAAAATACGAGCATTGATTTACGTGCATCCCAAGTTTTAAAATCGACATCAATGTTTCTAAATCTGTGATTCCTGGGCCCTTTGTATGGGTGGAAAATTGTGCGGGAGGCGAGGGGATGTCTATGCACGGTGCTTAATTTCTTGTGAAGCATCATTAGCATCATTTTTCTTCGCACTCCCAAGGAGTATGGAGCAACCATTTCAGCTGGTCCCCAGCAGGAAGCATACACCAAGCACTCACACGCTCATGCAGCTGTGGTTTCTGTGACAATTTTATTCACGTGATGAGGCGTTACCAGTTCATGCACAGTCTCATGTTGGTCATCTTGTACTATATACCTGAGGATTTAGTCGAGCATATCTGTTGTTAATTTGCTACTATATGCCACAATTTTCCTCGTTTTGTTCTTTGGGGAAACATGACGTACGTAGCGATTACTATGAGGCTGGGCAACCTTATCATCATCAATATATACATAAAATCCCAGCTTTTTCTGTCAGTAACGCTAAGGGATGCAACTTTGAATGAAAGTTAGACATTACTTGTATTGTTTCCCTTATATGTACTCTCCCGAAAATAGTAACACTTACTAAAGAAGAATGCGCAAATCACGGTGTGCACAAACATATTTATAGAATGTGTGACATGCTACAAAAATCCTCACTACAAGAGCATATCAATACAGTGAGGTTGCCTTCAAGGCGCCTAGCTGCAAGTTGTGGTTCCATGCTCCATAAGGAACGACAAGAAACACGAAGAAGAAGACGCAACAGTTTCATCGTTTTTCCTAACAATATTCAGTTGAAATTTTATCTCAAAGCGTATTGGCTGTCCTGAAAGAAAACAAAAAGTAATTTAAACTAATCTGTTGTATTAGTGAAATTACCTTTAGTGACCTTATCTATCTATCTATCTATCTATCTATCTATCTATCTATCTATCTATCTATCTATCTATCTATCTATCTATCTATCTATCTATCTATCTATCTATCTATCTATCTATCTATCTATCTATCTATCTATCTATCTATCTATCTATCTATCTATCTATCTATCTATCTATCTATCTATCTATCTATCTATCTATCTATCTATCTATCTATCTATCTATCTATCTATCTATCTATCTACCTACCTTACATATCTTACCTACCTACCTTACCTACCTACCTCTATCTCTCTATCTATCTATCTATCTATCTATCTATCTATCTATCTATCTATCTATCTATCTATCTATCTATCTATCTATCTATCTATCTATCTATCTATCTATCTATCTATCTATCTATCTATCTATCTATCTATGTATCTATCTATCTATCTATCTATCTATCTATCTATCTATCTATCTATCTATCTATCTATATATCTATCTTTCTACCTCTCTCTCTCTATCTTTCTCTCTATAACTCCCTGTGTTACTATGTAAAGAAATACATGTAAATACACTTTACATGTAAATAATAATAGGTGGTGGAGTGTCTAACTTTCCCACTTTTCTACTTGTTCGACCTTGATTCACACACTGCCAGTAACCCAGTTGCGACCACAGCCTGAGTGTCAGCAGTGTAATATTTCTTCTTCTTTCCATTCTCATTACTTATGGAGCATGGGCTCACCAGTGCAGCCGGTCCTCCTGCAGGAAGCCTGCGTGAAAGCATTAATGTGCTCTTGTTTATTTTTTTCCCAACAAATATTGAGGGGGCGGAACCACATGCACAGCCACGTATAAATTCCCTCTTGCGCTATGCCTGATGGGACATTAGTCCTATTCTTTATCTGTCTCCTCAGAGACCCCATAGCTAAAGCAACATTGAGTACAATATATGCGGATTCTCCTCACACCGCTATGTATACATTCTTCTCACTGCAAACATTGTAAATGTGTTGATATTCTGTTTGTTCCGCAATATCAGGAAGAGCGTTCGTGCATTTAACCTCGCGTGTCGTTTCTCTATCACCCCCCTCCCGAATCACTTCTGAGAAGTTTGAGAAACACTGGGGCGCACTAAGCAAGCGTTAAAGTGTTTATGTTTTCTAACTTATTAGGTTATCAGCATTTGACAGCTGTTTTGCAACACAACAAAGACAGTTTTGTCATGGCCAAGTCGTTACAACGATAAGTAACTGGGGAAGTGATGAGCTGAGAAGAGAGGGATATGTTACATCAAGCAGGAATACATTCAACGTTTTTGCTGCGTAAAGAAAAAGAAAAAAATAGAATGTGTGCTACTGGTGACCCTCGGTGTTGAAACTCCTTATCATATTCTGCAGTCGGTGAGCGAAGATTTTAACAGGGCAGTATTTGTATTAGTACAAAGTCGACAAGGCGAAAAAAAAAAAAAACGCAGTATTTGTACTAGTACTATGTCGACAAGACGAAAACAGCGCATTATTTGTATTAGTACTATGTCGACTTTCAGAAAGCAATGGCAAACTACTGAATGAAAAAATTGCCTAGAAAAATCAAAAAAACAGCCAATAAAAGCTCGGGTTCATTGCCACGTTCTGTAAAGGATAAGCAACTTTTTTTTTACTATGTCGACAAGACGAGAAGAGCGCATTATTTGTACTAGTACTATGTTCACAAACCTATAACAAGGGCAGTGATTGTCCGTGTACTGTGTGGACAAGGTAGAAGCAACAGCAGCTTTTGTACTATCTTACTTACTTACTTAGTCGTTCCCCTTCTACCGTGAGGTGTAGAGGTTTGGAAGAGAGAGCGCCAGACTATCCCATCGGCTGTCTTCCTCCTGGCCTGGTTCCATTCTAGTCCTCGATCCTTCAAAGATTGTCTAATGTTGTCCTCCCAGCGGACTCTGGGTCGTCCTCGGGGTCTGGATCCCCGGCTCTCTGCCTCCCATGCCTGCCGTGGTATCCGATCTTCTCCCATTCTGCAGACATGGCCAAACCATCTTATTTTGTACTATCACTAAGTCAAAATACTGAAAAAAGAGCAGCAAATGTACTATTAGCATGCTGACAAGCCGATAAAAGCGCATTATTTGTACTAGTACTATGTCGACAAGACGAGAACAGCGCAGTATTTGTACTAGTACTATGTCCACAAACCGATAACAAGGGCAGTGATTGTGCGTGTACTGTGTGGACAAGGTAGAAACAACCGCACCTTTTGTACTATCACTAAATCGAAATACTGAAAAAAGAGCAGCAAATGTACTATTAGCATGCTGACAAGCCGATAAAAGCGCAGCATTTGTACTAGTACTATGTCGACAAGACGACAACAGCGACGAATGTGTACTGATACTATGTTGACAAGACGAAAACAGCGCATTATTTGTACTAGTACTATGTCGACAAGACGAAAACAGCGCATTATTTGTACCAGTACTGTGTCGACAAGATGAAAACAGCGCATTATTTGTACTAGTACTATGTCGACAAGACGAGAACAGCGCAGTATTTGTACTAGTACTATGTCCACAAACCGATAACAAGGGCAGTGATTGTGCGTGTACTGTGTGGACAAGGTAGAAACAACCGCACTATTTGTACTATCACTAAGTCGAAAGACTGAAAAAAGAGCAGCAAATGTACTATTAGCATGCTGACAAGCCGATAAAAGCGCAGTATTTGTACTAGTACTATGTCGACAAGACGACAATAGCGCTGAATGTGTACTGGTACTATGCCGACAAGATGAAAAAAACGCTGTACTTGTACTAGTACTATGTCGACAAGACGACAACAGCGCTACATTTGTCATACTACTATGTCGACAAGACGACAACAGCGCTACATTTGTAATACTACTATGTCGACAAGACGAGACAACAGCGCTGTATTTGTATTAGTTTTATGTCGACAAGACGAGAACAGCGCATTATTTGTACTAGTACTGTGTCGACAAGACAACAATGCTTTAGTTGTACTAGTACTATGTCGACGAGACGAAAACAGCACTATATTTGTACTAGTACTGTGTCGACAAGACAACAATGCTTTAGTTGTACTAGTACTATGTCGACAAGCGGTGAACAACACAAATATACACTTCCCCGCTGTGGTGTGTTTTAATGTTAAGGAGAATGGTGTGCATATAGTTGTACTTGAGTGAGGTCAACTGTGAAGGTCTCTGAGGTAAACAATGAACAACTGTATTACAGAGTACCTTCCTTGTTACCACATTACGATCTCACTCTAAGTTATATTCTTTTTTTGACTAGCGTGACTGAAAGCTACATAAAGTGTCTAGGGTATTGTAAGAGTGTTGTAAAGAATCTCAATACAAAAACATATACAAACATATACTAAGTACTATGATAAACTCAACTAACTCCAGCTGTTAAATTTTATATTTAAAATATCTTTTGTTAAACTTTATTGGTCCTGAGCCTAAATTTGTTTTGGGTCAGGACTACAGTCAATGAGAATCAATTTAGATGGATAGATATATTTACAAATATATATATATAAAGATATTTACAAACAACAGACAATATGTCCATAGTACATTGTTACAAATGTTCACTCTGATGTTATTTACTCTATTTAAATACTGGTGATGGGAAGCAGGTTGAGGATTGTCATCATCCCACTGTCTTTTGTTTCACTATGATGGTTTATTATATTCTTTAGGAGGAATGTTTTTGTAAGCACAGGAGATTATTCTTTAATCGTGATAGGTTGTCCCAGGCCAGATATTCAACTTATCTGGATCCTGGAATAAGCAACAGTTGTAGTCGGTTTGGCCAAACACTTCAGTCTCCTCTGGACTTGAACTTCTTTAATACAAGCAGGTGCCAGTGACTCTTTGAAATCGTGCAGACTTCTTCAATGAGCGAGTACTAGCACCAGACAAGTGCCAGCAGGAACCCCTGTCAATGCAAGTTATGGTTCTGTCTTAATATCAAACTAATTCCTCCTAATTTACATGTAAACATACATGCAATACAAAAAAACATGGTCAGCTCTCTCTGATAACTCTGCTTCTCCCCTTTAGTTTGATGGAACAAATGGTACCAGTTTTCTTTTTCTCTTCCCTAATGGATGCTACGCCTCTGTCATTCCTGCAGTAATCTTTTCCATGCAATAAGATAGGTGTAATGTTCCTGTATGACCATCATATATATAGTCCTGTAGTTCTAAACTTCTTAGATAGTCCCTTATATGATGGATCAACATCTAGGTCATGCCTAAATCTGCCATGGAACCATTTAATTACAATCTTTTTTCATGGCCTTTTCTTACACACAAACCCTTGTTTAATGAAAAGTCAATAAAATCAATCTTACCACATATCAAGGAAATATAAACAAGTAACGATGAATTAGGCAATCGATTATAGCACACTTTCGTCACTGCCTCTGTTCAGACTGCTTTCAGATGGTAGTATTATTAATAAAAAGCACAAGTCTGCTCATCGCTTCTTGCTCATCTGAATATTTTGAAAAAATGGCAGCGAGCATCCTACTATTCCTATCATGTAAAAAACTTTGGCCAATGAGACCAAGCATCTCTTTTTTTGAATGAATGTTTTTTTTAAAAATCTCTCAAACCCTATGCGTTACTACTACCAACTAGATTTGTATATTAGGTCAGCAAATAATATTTCGGCTTCCTTCAAATTTCATCCAATCCCCTTCATCGTACTATCTTAGCCTTTCTTTCACCTAATTTTTTTCCCCGAAAAAAATATGCTGTCCAATCTAAGCAGATATGACTTGACCTGACAGTATCTCCGATTCTCTATGTATTATTACCAATATTTAGTTAATTAGTTGACTATTTATGTAATTGATAACATATTCTTGGTCAGCAAGGCCTCAGGTACACGAATATATGATTTTTATGGGGCTAAGTGGCTTGGTTCAAAATTCTATATTTTGTTCTATGTTAGTTGTTTATTTTTAAACTACCTCCTGTTCAATTCTTTTTCCATGTACTTTCAAGCTAAATACGAGAGTCTCTCGTAATACACGAGAATTTACGTCATTCGCAATAAGAGCTAAGCGTGTTTTCCCGATCGTAGTTTCCACATTTTCTAACGTTACATCGTATTTTTGAAAACCGCCTAAGGCAATACTAGCAAGTTAGTTTTATTTTTAGAAACAAATGTGAGACGTGATTTGCGTTGGGTTATCTATCCGTGACCCTCCCGTCCACAATGTATTTTAGGCAAATACTTAGTTGACCTAGGGAAGTGTTACGTTTGTCGTCAAGGACGAATTTGAAAATTTGGGTACCCTTTTTGTTCGGCTAATGTGTTATCAAATAATAAGCTGAAGGCGTAGGCGACGCCAACACTGAAAATTTGTAGTACTATCCTATCTTTGACTTTATGCACTATACTGTTATATTCTAATTTAGATATTGTATTTAGAAGTTTACCACACCCGCTTACACAGAATAGAAGAATTAAGAATGATATGACAAAATCACCAACGTGGAACTGACAAAGACGCATTTCATCGTAATGTGGGTGCTCCTTTGCCTGCTGTCGCTGTAAGGTTTACACTACCCATTGTCAATTACCTTATAGGTTGAATATCATTTATTGGGACGACGTACACGCACTTAATCTAACGTTTCTAACAGCTAGAATTTATCATCATCGTCTTTATCATCAATATTTTCCTTTGCCCTCCTAACAGAGCACGGAGCCACCATTGCAGTTGGCCTTCTTGCAGGAAGCCTGCACAAAGCATCCACATGCTCTTGGAGCAGTGGTTTCTGGAGCAATTTGTTTTACAAGATGAGGTTACCAGCCAAAGGAATAACCTTATATTAGTCGCCTTGTACGACATGCATCAATGAAGAGTAGTCATATTGTTTCCTTATCTTATAAGATACCACGGGAACTACACAAGGCATCTCCTTATACATGTCATAAAATGAAACACAGTATTGCATTGTTCGATTATTGTTAACAAGTTTTGTTAAAAAAGATATCTTCCTTTCGGTAAGGGAAAAAAAATGATTTAGCAAGACAGCAGAACACGGTAATATTAAATTCCGCACTGCCTACCAATTTAACTTCCTTCTTCTCTGCGTAAATCTATTATACAGAAGCTTAATATGGCTTGAATAAAACATGAAATTTTGTCTCGCAATTCAGCAATATCTGAATTTAAATGACGCAGGAAACTAGTCATGAATTACAATTTTTTATACTTCAGGGAACATCTTGTTCGCATTCTCGGCATTGACGCATTATTCAAAAGGAAGATAACCAACAGTATTGCGATTTGGTCAGCCCGCATTTTTTGTTGAATCTTGATAATCGTCTTCCTCGATGAGGTAAATTAAAAGTATTCTATGTAACAAGTCTTTGTCACTGGGGTACGAAAGAGAGTTCTTCAGTGTTACATAGAACCAATCCTGACATATGTAAGTGAGCCATGGAGAATTAGTAAACATGCAGGAAGACCACTGTAAGCCCCAGAGATGTGGTTTTACAGAAGAATGTAAAAAATACCATGGACAGCTAACTTGGTTATGAGGATATCTCAAGATAGAGACAAGACAGAGAGAGCGAGAGAGAGAGTATGAAAGAGAGAGATAAAGACAGAGAGAGCAAGAGAGGGCAATAGAAAGACAACAACAGATAAAGCAAGAGAGAGCAAGAGAGGGCAATAGAAAGACAACAACAGATAAAGCAAGAGAGAGCAAGAGAGGGCAATAGAAAGACAACAACAGATAAAGCAAGAGAGGGCAAGAGAGAGACAAAGACAGTGAGAGCAAGAGAGAGAGAGAGAGACAAAGACAGCGAAAGCAATAGAGAACAAGAGAGAGAAAAAGACAGAGCAAGAGAGGGCAAGAGAGAGACAAAGACAGAGAGGGCAAGAGAGAGACAAAGACAGAGAGAGCAAGAGAAAGACAAAGACAGAGAGCTAGAGAGGGCAAGAGAGAGACAACGACAGAGAAAGCAATAGAGAGACAAAGACAGAGAGAGCAAGAGACAGACAAAGACAGAGAGCAAGAGAGGGCAAGAGAGAGACAAAGACAGAGAGAGCAAGAGAGAGACAAAGACAGTGAGAGCAAGAGAGAGACAAAGACAGAGAGCTAGAGAGGGCAAGAGAGAGACAACGACAGAGAAAGCAAGAGAGAGACAGACAGAAAGGGCAAAACAGAGACAAAAACAGAGAGCAAGAGAGGGCAAGAGAGAGACAAAGACAGAGAAATGCAAGAGAGAGATAAAGACAGAGAGAGCAAGAGAGAGACAAAGACAGAGAGCAAGAGAGGGCAAGAGAGAGACAAAGACAGAGAAATGCAAGAGAGAGATAAAGACAGAGAGAGCAAGAGAGAGATAAAAACAGAGAGAACAAGAGAGGACAAGAACAAACGAACTTTATTTTCGAAGGGTTAAGAATTGGGCGCGCAGGCCCGTCTAACATTCTGCCCTTTCATTCTCATTAATCTTGCATACTATATCCTTTTATTCCCACATGTTACTTTAAGCATTAATTTAAATGCATGCAACATTATAAAGTTAACATAACAGTATTCATTTACAGTATACAATCATAATAAAAAAATGAGGTTTTTTTTGTTTTTTTAAAAAATAAACAAGATAGTGACTGAAGAAAAATAATAATAATAAAAAATAAAATAAAATAATATAAACAAAACAATAAATAAATAAATTATGTATACCGACACTCACTTATGCGGTCAAAACGTCTACAAGTAATCTGTATTTTTGAATGTGTCATCAATCATCAATACAAAAATTACATAAACACATTCTCGCTTATATCCATACATTCTTGGTGGAAAATGAAATAATAATAATAATAATACCACTTTCTTACGCATTTCTGTAGCAGGAAAAGTATTTCAGCAGTTTAAAAAAAAAAAAAAAAAAAAAAAAAGAAATAAAAATGTATATCTGCTTATTCTCATATACATCATCCCATTTAAGTGTAACAGAATTATGTAAATATATTACATGATATCTACACGTTTTTGCTTCCATCTGTTTTCCACCTTTTCTCGCTTATTAGTTTTGTTAATGCAGAACCTTTGTACTTGATATCTGTTTCACTCATAATTTAGCCACGCCTATTTTTTCTTTTCTCTATTGTCTTACAGGCACTAGGAATGTTTAAAATCAGATCGTTTCACGTGTAGAGAGAGGGGACGGGTCGTCTATTGGTAGAATCAAGAGCGATAATTCAAAAGTTGTACCTTTTGATAGATGCACGTAGAAAGAGAAAAGTGGGAGATAAGCTAATGAAGAAAATCAAGGTCGATAAGTTAAGACGTACTTTCGGTAGAAATTGGTCAAGGGGAGATAATCAATCTCAGTTCCCCCCCCCCCCCCCCCTCCTTCCACATCCGTTCGTTCGTGAAGGTAAATTAAGCTACGGAACGACGAGATCAAAGAGACGATTTGCCCGTGGGACCACGTCTACGGGCGGCTTAAGTGACAAAATAGACTTTGATTCAAAATCTAACCGCAGAAATCCCCAAAGGTGTTATGTCTCACACTGGTCGGCGACTTTTTGTCTATTTAATATATATATATATTCCAGCTTTCAAACTTAGATTATTCAGTACCCACAGAAGTTTTGGAACATCTAGCTGCGATTTCTAGATCCACTATATCATTGGAATTACTTAGTTTTTCGTTGGAGTTGTTTTAATTTCTGTGCTGCGGTAAATATTATACTAAGATTTTTCTGTGTTGAGTGATTTAATTTTTAAAGTCCGTCATTTATAGTTCACTAGGATTTACAGTGTGTTAAGTGACTAGCGAATTAAAATAATTTATAGCTAAATTGTTCCGGCTGTAGCGTTGATTAATTAATTGATGGTAACCAGTAAGGGATACTTGGTCAACTAGTAAATCCACTATTCAATATGAGTACTGACGAAATAAATTTTTATTTCTAATTCATTTTGAGTAATTTTGTAAATGACTAGCGCGTAATTCACGGGGGTTTTTTAACGATAAGATAAGCTATACACGTGTAGTTCTATTCAAAGTTAAATAACCGAGTGGATAATAACTTATAATTCTGCGCGGGTTAATTTTAGGATACAATAGTGGTGTAGTGGTTATTGTGATTATATGGTTGTTTTTTCTTTCTATATTCAGTACGGGTCACAAACCCAAAATCTACCAGCGGCCTTAATCTGTGAAAAAGTCTAATCTGAGAATAACGGATCTAAGTCCTACAGAACAAAAAGAACATTCTTTTTATAACTATCGGGTCTTCAAGGTGGACCGGTCTGGCCTCTTGTTTACACCCAGAAAGAGACAGAGTACCAACCCAAGGAATATTAAGAATAAATTGTAACTGGGCCTGGAGCTATCCAGATTTCTTTTTTCCCAATTTTCATATACATTCAGTCCGTTGTGGCGAAATAAGCAAACATTGACATTTTCCGATTATCGACCATTTGTGGTTTGATGAAGAATCTTGATCCTGGGAGATTTTAATACCCCGACATTTCCTTCTAGTATCAAATTTATCAGCTACTGACACTGTGACCATTAAATCTGTTAAGTAATTTCCTACCTGGACTCATTGATGTGTCATAAACAGAATCCTAGTAACAGTAACGAAGCAAGCGTTTCCCAATAAGAGAATTAATCAGTCTTGGAGAAACTGGGGGCTGATTTCGCCAAAAAACCCAACCTTGGATTTGTGGATGTATTATGGAGATATGTTCCAGATGTGGTGAAAGCACTTATTTGGTAAGTGAGAATGAAATGTGATCACATGTTTGTCAGAGCGAGAGAAAGAAGGAATTAATAATTCTTAAATTTGTATAACTAATATACTCACTTTGTTGTGCCTTTCTTATGTTTTGCTAATACTGTTCATTTCAGAATAGATTAACTGAGAAACTCTGTTCTTTACAGCATAGGAAAATTCTAGACCATAACGCAAATACTTTTGAAGTTTTTTTTTTTTTGGGGGGGGGGGGGGGGGGGGGGGGGGGGTTAATAACTTCTTCTAACGGGATCTTGTCTCAACAGAGGGAGGGGGATTACACTTATGTGTCTATTACTTATTAATTCTGTAACCTTTGATTTTTATGTTTTGATATTTTGATAAATGTTGTGAAGTTCTTTATGATAAATAAAATTAACATAAAACTTATTAACCATGTCGGTCAGCTTGTCCCAATATCCCTACTCCATTTAATATAGTTTCACGTTTGTGCGTCTAATTGTAGTCACTTATCTGTGTATGTGGGTGTATGTGAGTGGTTGATAAATATAAATATATATAAATATAAATATATAAATATAAATATAAATAAATATAAATATAAATATAAATATAAATATAAATATATATATATATAAATATATATATATATATATATATATATATATATATATATATATATATATATATATATATATATATATATATATATATATATATATATATATATATATATATATAAAGTAGACTGTCTGATAAACAAATTTCTGTTGCAGAGATGTGCTGGACAAGAGTATCTTCTCAAATCCAGGGAGAGACTCTCCCTTTCACCCATTTCACTCGTGAAATCTATTTTCTTTACCTTATCTCTCACTGAGTTATCACCTGTTCTAGTTCTATTCAGACGGGACCAAAATCGATCTTAAATACCTATAAAAAAATCTACGACATTAAGCAAACGAAAACATTCACATCTCTAAAGTACAGTGGTATGCGGGTACATTCTCACGAATCACATGTCTAAAGTACAGTGGTATGCGGGTACATTGTCACATACATTACATGATATAATAATATTACATGGATATAAAACAAATTGTTCACATTAAAAACGAGCGGAAGAGGAAAAGAAATGTTGACCTGTGGATGAGATGTTGACAGGTAAATGATGTTTCTATGGGAGTAGATAATCAGTGTTTAGGAAGTGTTTGAAAAGTGCTTTGTTAAATGAATAATGTGTAGGTAGGCTTTTTAGGTGGTGTGGAAGACTGTTCCATAAGTAGGCTCAAGAGTAGGCTTAGAACTCTTTTTGAACAGGTCGATCCTAGGTTTGGGCAGACGTAACTGATGTAATTGTTGTCTCTCTGTTCTACTGGTTTGAAGCAATGATCGTAGGTACGGCGGGGCATTGTTAGATAGAATTGCGTGAGTCAGCTTGGCTTTGTTGTAGAGAAGACGTTTTTTTAGGGACAGTATTTTGGGTTCTTTTCGTGTCCTTGTGTGTGGTATTGTGCGATTATCGGTGATCAGACATACTGCTCTCTTAAGCAGGGAGTGCAGTCTCTTTGAGGTGGAAGCAGGGCAACCATCCCATAGTGTAGAACAGTAATCTAGATGTGTCTGTACATGTGAGGTGCAGAACAATAGTATAGTGTCTGCTTTTAAGAAGTGTTTCATTTTGGCTACCTGGTACGTCTTTTGAGCTAAGTGTTTGGTTAAATTCCGTACATGGGAGTTCCTCGTTAAGTGCTGGTCAATCGTGATCCCTAGAACTTTTTGTTCTGTTGCATGTTCAATTTGTATTGATTCCGCGTGTAGCTGTAGCGATATTTTGGTGCAGTTTAGGAGTTTCTGTCTGGTGGTAATCAACATAGATTTCGTTTTTGCTGTGTTTACTGACATACGATTCATATTACACCATTTTGTTAGATTGTCTACATCAGTGGTGGCCAAGCTAAGGTTGGCCGAGGGCCATATTATGGTAAAGGGTAACACCAGAGGGCCAAACCTATAAAATCCTTAAAAAATAACGTTCTGAGATTTAGTTTTACATATATAATGAACCACGTACAGAAAGCAACGGCAAACTACTGTACTGCACATCTGCCAAAACATGTATACCAGTCTTCGGACTGAAACTACTGTAAAAAAAAAATAATGAATCTGTTGTTTTAATTTGTTTTGTAATTTGTAATATGACATGTAATTATTTATTTCAAACATACATTTGTGTGTTATTTCATTGTGAAGAGTGTGGCTTCAATCAACAATAAGAGGCCAGCCAAAACAGGTTGGCAGGCCAGTCAAAACTGGTTGGCGGGCCGAATCTGGCCCGCGTGCCGTAGTTTTGGCCACCGCTGATCTACATCGCATTGAAGAGTCATTTCAAGTGCCACGCAGTCATTGTCACTAGTGTAGATAGTACAATCATCTGCAAAGAGGTCACATGTTGAATATTTTAAATGTAGTGGCAGGTCGTTGGTGAACATTGCGAAGAGTAGGGGCCCAAGAATAGAACCCTGCGGTACTCCTGTATCTATCTTCGAGAAATCTGATGTCGAGTTGTTGTGAAGCACTAACTGTTGTCGATCTGCCAGGAATGATTTGATGATGTTTAGTGAATTAGGGCCTATTCGGAGGGTTTCCAACTTTTGAACCAAGATAGTGTGGTCAATCATGTCAAAATGCTTTTTTTGAAGTCAACAAAAACGTCACCATCTAATTTTCCATCATTTATGTTCGACAGCCATGTCACGTGGGTCTTTATATCATTAAATTACCTACATCTTCTTCCTATTCTCTCACCCTAATCCTTTCATTTTATTACTTTTCCGTACTTGTTTTTCCTGTATTTTTTTCGCATCATTCGTTGCGAAAAATATATTTCTTTCCCATCATCGTTTTTCTTTCTCATACTGACTAGTAACCTTATTGCATCAGATGTCAGTCGCGCAGATAGCTGTGAAGATACGGTTCTCGCCAGACATACGTCTGCAGTTTTCCCCGGTCAGAGCGCGGCCCGACCAGATTTCTGGGCCTGAGGTGTGAGAAATTCGTTTCGCTGGACATAGAGCAGACTTTTGGTCTACCATTTTGTTCACCTGTCACTAGCTTAAGGTGTCAAACCCGGCATCTGTACGACGCAGTTGTAGACGGTTGTCTGAGATTTGCAACTGTCACGCGCATTTCTCGGTCACTGGTGGCAGTTACGTCACGCGTTAAGCTGACGTAAATGTTGGGAGTAGGGGAGATAATTTCGCTTGGCGAAATAAGTTTGGGCCCTTTGTCTGATTTTAAGATATTGGCCCGAGTTTTGAAACTTTAATTTCATTCTCGCTCCTATATTCGCAGTAGACAGGTTGTTCGAAACAGAATAGCTGTTAGCGAAGTTTCTCAGTTTGTTTCGGCAATTTGTCGAACTTCTAGACTTCCTTAAATATTCAGCATATAATTCTTAAGTTGTGCGACTACCTGTAGTTCTGTGTGAGGTAATATATATTATATCTAGTATTTTGTGAAATGATAAAGTGTTAAGTCGCTTATTTCATATTTCACTAGTTAGATTTTGCGCAGAGTGCCAAATTTATATAGTCTGTATTATTTTCTAGTGACGTGTTTCAGTGGATAGCAGAATAAATTATATCTTTAGCTTACTAAAAAATGTAGCTATAATGAAGTTAATTTTACTGCTAAGAAATCAGACGAGATCATATTTTTCTAAGCTAACTTACAAATGCTAGAAACCTCATGAGATGTTGACGGAACACGCACGTGTTCCTAAATTCATGGGGATTGATGATTTTTTTTTAAGATATAACTTACTTTACGGGAAAATTTAAATGATAAGTCAAGCAGTACACTTGCGGTTTAATAATGTAAGTTATAGTGGGTACATATTGTAAAAATTATTTGATATGTGTTCTTTCTTTTATATAGTGAAACGGTGGTACCAAACTTTACCAGCGTTCTAGTACGTGAACTTTATTTGGGAAGAAACAAATCACTTTCATTACCTGAACTGTAACAGTTAAATGAAGTAAGAGGCCTTCGCGCCAGAATTAATTCTTCCAGAATAACTCTTCAGTACAATTCAGCCCGTTGTGGCAAGCAAAGATCAGAAACATTCCGACAGAGTTTTGACTAGTACTGTGGCGACCAAATATAGTAACTTCCTGAAAGTAGACACCGATCCGACATTCCTTAAATTCTAGAAACCAAAGCTAATGACATTGTGCTCTGCTAACTTTCGTGCCTGGACAATATTTTTATGTGACTTAATCAGACATTCGAAAAATTAGAACACCCAAGGAATCGTTCCCTGAGAGTTTAGTACGTCTTTTGGAACTGGGGATTTCTTGGTCAAGGACTGCATTTTCGGGTCTGTGTGAAGGTCCTAGAATTGAGTATGTTCCCAGAGGCAGCGAGCAAAGTTGTGAGTATAACTGCATGGCCATGGCTGAATGAATGAGTGTACGCAGATCAGAGTGTTATTTTACAGTTATAGATTGTCACCCATTTACTGTCTTAATTCTTTTTGTTTAACCTGCAGAATTTGTTACTATTTGCTAGAGTTTCTTTACTTCTTAGGCTAAATCAGATTATTCAACTCTGTGCATACATTTACGAGAAAAGAAGAAAAACTCTTAGCCTAAACCCTACGTATCTATAACTCTTTGGGCCATCATCTGTTCTCTTAACGGGGCTGTGGGCTAAACCTAGAGCTAAGATCATAACGGGGATATCATCCTTGTAGCATTTTTCTTAAATTTTATGACTATTTGTATATGTTTTTCCTTGATGTATTTTTGGTGTTGTGAGAAGATTTTTTTTTGATGATAATAATAAAAATCTCTCTCTTGAACTAAATCAGTGCGTTGGTCAGCTCGTTCAAATACATATAAATTCATTGTGATAGATTCCCACGTCTGTGTGTTTACCTGTCGTCACGTGTATGTGCGTGCCCGTGAGTAGATAGAGATATATTAATATATATATATCTGTGTGTAGACTGTCTGACGCCTTTAAAAGCGGTCGTAGAAGATAGGTGAGAGAGAGAAGATTATCTCGATTCTCAAAGACAGCTTCTTTATCACATTCTATCATCTCACGTGTGGGAAATTCTATTGTGGGTTTTTTTTTTCACCAGCTCTCACGGTGTCTATCACTCATTCCAACCTATTCAGAAGGGACCAACCCTAGTCTTAATACTCCTATCTAAAATCTACGACAAGCCAGTTGTCTGCCATTTTGGTGAGAGCTGTGTGACAGGAATGTTTGGGTCTGAAACCTGACTGGCTCTCAATGGGCAGTTTGTTTGTTGTTAAGTGTTGAAGTGTGGTGTTGTAAATGTGTTTCTCTAGTGGTTTTGAAAGAGATGATAGAAGGGATATTGGTCTGTAACTGTTGGGATCGCTATGTGAGCCAGATTTATAGAGAGGGTACACTTTGGCAGATTTAAATGATGTGGGGAAGTAGTTGTGTGCAATACATTGGTTGTACACATAGGTTAAAGAGTCGCAAATGATGGGTGCAGCGTAACGTAGAATCTTATTGCTGATACCATCAAGCCCAGATGAATTGTTGTTTTTTAATGCCAAGATGTATTTGAGAACTTCATGTACTGTTAGAAAAGGAATATCTCTAAGATCTGTTATGGTATGTTCAGTGTTGCAGAAGGCTGTCAATTTACTAATATCGCAGTCCATTGGCTTTAGTGTCGACTTGAGATGGTTAATTTCTGTTTTGAAGTGGTTACTAAAATGAGTAGCCGAGGGAACAGCTTTTTGGTAAAGAGTTTAGTGACTTTGTTTTGTGTGTTAGTGTTCTAATGGCTGCCCAGACTTCTTTATTGTTTGCTTTGTCTTGAATCATCTTTCTGAAATGTAGTTTCTTTTCCTGACGAATGAGGTATTGTACTTTGTTTCTAAGCATCCGATACCTGCTGAAATCTTTGAGCTTAAGTGCTTCGTCCTGCTCTCTCATTGTTGATAATATTTCATTTGTTATCCATGGGGTCTTTCTGATATTTTTAACACGAACTTGCTTTATAGGGACATATTTGTCGAATACGTTGTTGAAAGTTTGTGTCCAGTATGTTATGGCTTATTCTGGATGCGGAAGTTGGTACACGTATGAGAGAGGAGATATTTGTAGGTCTTGTAGGAATAATTGAAGGTTACAGTATTTGAAATTCCTGTAATGGACTGTGATGTGTTCCGTTTTAGGTGCTTTGAACCATTTTCTCGTCTATGGTACAGCAAATAGGATAGTGGTCACTTAATGCTGTCTGTGTAACTGTGCATTCTATAATGTTTTCTGGGCAGGTCGTATAGATATGTTGAATTAGTGTAGATGATGAATCTGTTACTCTCGTGGGTTGATTGACTAACTTTTTGAGGTTGTATGAGATGGTGATATCATTCCACTTGTTGTTCGATTTGTGAAGGTCAATATTGAAATCCCCCAGTAGAATTATTTCCTTTCAAGAAGCCCAAACGTTGTCCATCATTCGTGAGAATGTGTGAAACCATACAGTAGAAGAGCTAGGGTTTCGGTACAGGTAACCAATTAAAACGGGGGTTAGGTTGGGGAGTTTTATTTCCAGCCATATACATTCAATGCCAGTATGTTCTAGATCATCACGGCGTCTGTTCTGAAGAGATGTTGAGATGTATATGACCAGCCCTGTTTCATGTTGTCTGTTAGAATCCCTGCGAATGGTGGTGAATCCATTAATCCTAATTTCTTCATGTCGTAAATTTATTTTGAGAGAAAGAGTCTTAGAAATAGTGGTCCGGTTTAGAGTGGATAATGGTGGTGAAAAGCTAAGTGATAGAAAATGTAGAGAGTAAATAGTTGCTTCACAGAGTGCTGGGGAGAGCAAAGACAGACTTATTTACGACAAATCGTTTCTCTCAATCTTCTCTTCAGACTCTCCTGGTCAAACAATTATTTGCCAGTTTCCAGACACACATCTGCGCTCACACCGATTTGGTGCTGCAAACACACAGACGCACGTGAATACAAGCTATATTAAACAAATAGGGGAAATGTTGGGCTTTGGGTATTTCCAACACAGTACTAAATAAGTTTATGATGTTTATTAACCTTAAAAAAATCAAATCACAAACAAATATCAAGTGTTACATAAAATTATCACAAGTACAGAAAATACAAATAACAAGGTGAGGGTGGGGGGGGGGGGGGGGGGGGGGTGAAAAATATTGGTATCGACTAAGCCCTTCCCGCTTGTATTAGACAAAGATAAACCCAGTCCAAAGATAGATAATTATCAGGAACATAGGTAATGTAACCTAACAGTGAAGTTAATTACTCTGAAAGAGGGGTTACAATCTTAGGTATGGGTGGTAGAAAAAATCCTGTTATCCCAATAGTTCTTCCCTTTACTAAGCAAATGAAAAAGGGGGGGGGGGTAAACAGAGTTAACAAAATATCCCACTTAAAGGAACAATGCAGGGTATACTGAAAATGTATTACCCGGTAGGCAAATTAACAAATGGTTTTTTCAAACAAATTAAAATCTCCTGTCATTCATGCACGCGCGTGAGGATCCACACTCATATATTCCCTCACACTTACCGATTGCAGCATCAGACAATCCATAGAATTATATAAACAGAAATTACACTCTAGACGTATGAAAATGTCTAGTACTTCGATGTCCCGCCCCAGATGTTGCGAGGTTTGCTGATAGCAAATATTCCCACTTATCGCCGGACTTGAAGCCTAAGAGTTCTTGTGTTTTATTATATAAAAAGGAGTCTATGGGATGGCACTGACACAGTTCGACACAGGGGTGAAAATGAAGTGGTGGTAAAATTCCTCCAATGCGTGATGATAGCAACTGACCGGTAAAGTTTTTAATCCAGTGAGGAAAAACTAAGCTCAGTCACAGTCAGGTAAATCGGTATTCTCTCACAGTAGAGCAGTAAATAAAATATCGCTACTGGCACTGTTCATCTTCCAGTTTATCTCACAGATTGAAATTAAATTTGATGATTTATTTAAATGTTCTTGGGAGGCTTTCTTTCATGTAATTATGATAGCTAGGTAGCATCGGACCGCCACAAGATTAAATTTAAAAAAATGTTTCATCAATATGTCTGGAAGTTTAAAAACCGAGTCTGAAACTCTCTGTATGATTTCTTTATGCTGGGATTGCAAAGGTGATCATTCTATAGAAAAAGATAGAAAACCCATGACAACATAATCATCCCTCAAAAATCAAATAATATTCTAACGCGCGATAAATTTACCGTTAAGGCTATTATATACACTCGCGTATTTAATTAGGTATTTAAGAAAACACGTCACGAGTCTAATGGTTAAAATACACATCTATATATATATAGGACTTAACTAAATTTATTAATTATAAATTCCTTCGCGACTTTAAAAGTTACTTTAACATTAAAGCATCTATTATTTTTGGAAATATTATAATAGATATATCATTAACTTTACCACTGGAACTTTTGGGATGAGTTTAATTTAGTAGATTTAAATAAACACAAAATCCAGTGAAATAAAATGAAAGCACTAGACCACTGATCACTTTAACAAATATATTATACCGTGCACAGAAACAGAAATCACTCCAATGTAGCCACCAATTCAGATGGAAATCTAGCAGAATTTCTACTATAGCTAGTGAATCTTAAATCTCTGGCGACCGAATGATAACATGGCTTTCTACGTGGTCTGTATATATCTAGCTGAAATGCAAGATTGGTGGGACATGAGAAAATTGACACCTTTTTAAATCTCAGGAGACTTTTGGGGATCTGACCGCCAGACTAAAGAGAGAAGCCGCCCCTGGTCTGACGTATCTCCGCTCGCTTCTTGCGCGTCGACTTTCCCGTTCGCTCCCACTGCGATCGGTTTCGTGTTTAACACCGAGATGCAAAATACCGGCAGGAAACTTGCGTCGCTCGTTTCAGGGACCACTACTGCCTTTGATAGCGCCAATAGTCTTTCCTGAGATCCCTCAGTCTGTTTGATCGTGTGCCGCTACTATCTGTTTGATTCTGGCACCGCCCCCACTGGGCCAAGTTAATTAAAATACTGCATATGATTGCTCAAGAGATGTCCGTGGGCGTGATTTAATCTCTCCTTAAATCAATGCGATGACCAGAATGAACGGTAGATAAACTGTTCACATATTAATCAGCAAACGTGTTGACCATCTGCGTGGAACGGTTGCATAGCTAATGAGGCCAGGTGAAAAAAATCCCGTTTGACGAAAAGTTACCACAATATTCGGGGCACTGATGTTATCCGAAGGGGTCGTTACAAAGGGTCGTACCATATCGTCCAACACTTCAGGGGTACCGATGTTATGAGAGGGTTCTTACCATCATTCTAACAAATTCAGGGACGGATGAGTTGTCTGTCACACTTCATCTGTAATTTTGTCATTGAGACGGGTTTCAGAAAAACCAAATATGTGGAAGTTTTGTTGGAGAGAGGTGGAGACTTCAGAAAGCTTACCTAGCAGGTGGTAAATGTTTAAATGACCAATTTTAAGCCCTGATAGTTTAAGCCATGAATTAGTGATATTGCCTATATTTTGATTTGTGTTTTTGCACTCGGACATGATAATAGCCAATAGGAAAGAAATAATGAGGGGAGTAGGAATGAGTAAGAAGCAATAAAATTGGTACACAATGGTTAATGCAAAATTGTAAACAAGTTATAAAATATACACTGCAATAGATTTCTCTTAAGTCCGTGGACACTGTTTACAGTATCTTAATCTTTGCAAAAAGTGCGGTTTTTATCTTAAAATAGTCTGTTCCGAATACATAGGAACATTTTTACTTCAACCACAGTCAATGTAGAGAATTAATCTTTTCGGGACAGTTAAAGGTCCACGCTGTGACTTAGCTTGTTAATTTTTAGAGAGAGCAAGAAAGGGCAAGAGATAAACAAAGAGAGCAAGAGAGAGCAGAATAGAGAGAGCAAGAGACAGACAAAGAGAAAGAGACAAAAGCAGAGAGAGCAAGAGAGAGAGGGCAGAGGAGAGAGGGACAAAGACTGACAGAGAAGGAGAATACGTAGAAACACAGGAAGCTCAGAAGAGAGGGAACAATTAAGAATCGCTGAGAATTCAGACCTTTCTCTACTGACAGCTTCATAATGACACCAATGAACAACCAGTCTAGCGGAAAGTGAGTGACAGATAGCGGAAAATGAAGGACAGATAGCTGAGACTTGGAGCATCATCAACATTTCCGTACAACGTGATCTCTTGAGCAGAGCAGTCCAAGAGCGCTTAATTCATAATCGCCACTATTATCTATAGATTGTTAGTTTTTCCAGTTCCACGACAGGCAGAGTTGTTAATTGTTTTATCTTGTCAGTCTGTTTCTATTTCTGTCTGCGTCGCCAGCTTTTGTACTTAATGGTACTTTGCCTAGACAAAAAAGAGATATTTGGTAGCCCTACCGATCTTCATATGTGGTCATACGATGTCAAAGAACGATTTTTAACCACTTTTATATAAAATCACTTGAGCTTTGAATATGTGTCGCGTTTAAAAATATTTGGCACTCAAAATCTCCATGTTCCAATAATACTTGAAGGCTGAAACATGCAGCCCTCTTTCATGGTACATTTTGAACTATCATGTTTTGACCGGCATTGATTGACCCTAGTCGGTTTTATGTGATAACTAAAACAATGTAAAATAAGGTGGAAGTAACTCATCTTTAAACTCAGGGAAATAGCATTCATTGAATAAAGATAGTTTCTTTCAAAAACAAAAAGAAAGGGGGATGGTGTCGGAAAGTGAACGGTGATGTACCAATTAAATCGTTGTGCTACTTCAAACAACGATATCAGCGGGTCTTTAGTAGCTAATACAGCTCTGGTTATCACCGCCTTTTTTTTTTTTTTTTTGGTAAGCTTTACTTCAGGGTTTAAACTTAACATTGTACATTTGACTCAAGGTTTAATTTTACTCGGCGGTGGTGAATAGCGGTTCCGAAAAATTAAAAATTCCATTATGACTTAAAATAAAAAAGAAACAACCCCTTAAACAAAATATAAACGCACTTATAAAGTAATGACAAAACAATGAAGTATTACAAGCACCACGACACGTGAAATCTACCGACTTCAAAATGCCATACAGTGTACTGTAAACGTAAAGAAGAAAAAAAACACATTCTAAAGTAAATTGTCACCACCCACAGCAAATAATAGTTATTTGAATATAGCACAAAATTGAAGATAAAATTACATTAAACACCTTAATTTATAACCGACAATTAGGTTGAACAGGGTAGACTAAAATGGTGGATGAGTGGAAGCAAATGAAGATCAGCTAATACTAGTCCACTCGCATCGCATTTCCTTTAATTAAAAAAAAATATCATTGAACAAGTAACAGAGAAAACCAGTTTATATGCCACTTTTATTGTTGTTACCGGGGCTGTGGGGTCGGACTCGGGAATATGAGTCGTGGAGTCGGCCGTTTTTAAATGGAGTAGGACATCTAACATTTCAGGAGTCGGCGTCAGCAAATTTTTTGGCCGACTTCACAACCCTGGTTGTTACCAAAGGCACTACACGCAGGAAATAAATTTGCCATTCATTATATTGCATATAATATAAGCGGATGGTCCTTAACAAGTGTAAGCGAAGCTTTCCTGTAATATCAATCAATCAATCAGTCAATACCCTTTACCGCCACAAGGAGCATAGGCCTTCAGCAAACACATGCCAAGTTCTCCTGTCACGTGATATCAACTCGAGGTCTTTCCAGTCTTCCTCATCACTTTCACCTCCGTCTCCGTGTCTCTTCTCCGTGTGTTTCTTGGCCTACCCATGCCTCTTTTTCCCTATGGATTCCAAAACAAAGGACTGCCTTGTCATGCTATCAACAGGTTTCCTTAATGTGTGTCCTATCCATCGCGAGCGTCTTTTTTCTATACTGTCTTGAGTTTGAACATTCCAAGCGGGGCCGGTTTTAGGTACCGACAACTCGGGCTATGACCTGGGCGCCATGCGATTTTAGTATTCACTATGTTGATTTCATGCCGTAAATCCAGAATAATATGTTTAAAACATGTTCAAGGGGCGATGGGACCGAAGACGCAGCAAAAGAGATGAATGCAGTCAGTGACTCATAGCTTGACTGCTTGCGTCAGGGTCAGCAAACCAGAGCTGACCAAGACCCTACTCCACCTCCAAGTGGTGGTCCTGGAAACAGGCTGCATCACAGCAGTCTGGCCGAGAGGGTAGGGATCGAAGAGGGAAGGCAAACTCGGTACCAAAAAATGCCGTGCGGAAGTCGGATGTGTCGGGCCGAAAGGCGCAAATATCGCAGCTCCGCTGTAAACAAGGAAGAATAAGAATAGGGGCGCTAAGACCTAGCTTTGCCCAGTGTGACGTGGAAATGTAAATATATCCTCAGAAATCCGACCACCTGGCTTCCTCAATTAATGCTTTAACGTTGCTACGAAAAAACCACGCAATTTCGTTGTTCGTCTGACTCATAATTTGTAGCCACGCCTATTTTTCCTGTCTTTCTTGCGCTAACGAGTTCGTTACCTACTTTCACAGCATGCCAGGTAACAGGGGAGCGAATCACGTTTGCTTACCCGAGTTCTCACGATAGCTGATTTGCCAATTATCGGCAATTAGACAGACGTGCGTAGAAATAACGGTTTGTTTGTTTGAAGAATCAAGGGCGATAATATTATTCCCGTACCTTTGATGTTTACATTTTCAGGGTACTTAAGTATTTGATACCGCAGGGGGAGACAATTTAAGACTGCTCACGTCGTATGATGTTCGTCGGCAAACGCCAGTAGAGCGAATAGCAATACCTTTCATCTCGGGAAACTTAGATTTCTGAATTCCCTGCAACCCAGAAGGTGTGAAGTATCGCATCCTTTAGAGAAAATTACACAAAATCTGTATATATTCTGCCTTCTCTCCTAGTCAGTTATCAGTCTCTCAGAAATTTTGGATAAATCTAATCACGCCAGACTAGGAACCATTTTATTCGCTAAATGTGTTAAATTGTCCCGTGGGGATTAAAATTTCTGATTGTGGTAATAATTTAAGTTGTGCTTAAGTATTAAATGTGTTAAAAGTTTTCCATTTTATTCACTGCTATTTCCGAGCGTTAAGACTAGCGAAATAGTAAACACGCAGATATTCTCTTACCAGTGGTTCAGTAATGTAAAATCCATCAACCATTTTTTTTAGCTGACTTAAGTATAATGTTAAGAGTGACGGATAAAGTGACAGAGTAGTATGCGCATTATATTTCTTTGTGTGTAAATTTTTTAAATGACTAGTGTTTATATCATGTGTTGAAAACGATAGACGCCAACAATCAACTAGCTAGTAATGACAGGCGATATTTGTTAAGGGCGTAGTCATAATTAAATTATAACTGACATCGTGCGCTGAGTGTTTTACCGGGTCGGATGGGGGGACGGCTGCATGCTTAAAACCCAAATCCGTACTTGCTAAGCGAAGCGCGATAGTATAAGCTTAAAATACCGTGTGCCTTTTAATTTAATTAGAGTTAGAGGACGGAGAGGATAAGAGATCACACTTTACGCGTGATAGCATAGGATTGTCATTTTGGTTAAATGTTTTGTTTTCTTCCCAATACAGGCTTGATCAAAACCAGCAGCCAGCGTCTTTTCTCTAATTGTGGGCCTTTTTTCTCAGTTACTGAAGGCATATTAACTGTAACCTGAGCTAACTGGACTTACAAATATCCAGATTGTTTTATTCAATTTATCAGCCCGCTGCGGCAATAAACATAACATTTTTTTCTTTCTTTTCCCGACAACTGACAGTCGTTTTCTCAAGTGAATTTTATCCAGGAGATAACGCTGTTTCATAATCGGCACTCATCCCAGAGAAAGTCGAGAGGATTTATCATCATCAGTTTTTTTTTATAACGTAACAGTCGTAGCACCTAGAGTCTAGACAATACAGGAACTATTTTTTTCTCTTTTTTATACATGTGAACGTCCCGAGAACGTCTTGCTTCAATAACTATATGCGGTGATACATGACTCATCCAGGAAAAAATTAACTCACCACCTTTGGCGACTACCTTGAAATTATTATCAAATACCAAGCCTGGTGTGGGGCCACATTTGGGCAACCCAACTGACACTATAACTATTGTTATTGTTTTTCCAAGGGATACCTACACCAAGTATTGGTTAAGCAAGTGTGTTTGTGGCCACAGAATGACAGAGGGAAAGACAGAGAGAGAGAGAGAAAAAAATGTTTTCTTTTGTTACAATCATTGTATCCAATTTTTTGTTTGTTTCGCTAACCTGATTATTTTACTGGATAGCTTAAGTAGAAACGTTGTTCTTTACTATACTGGCTATTCTATACCATAGTGTTAATCTTTTACCTTTTGGGGTTATTAACTTGTGGGATCTTTTCTCAACAGAGGGGAGGGCACTTATGGGGTTATTTTCCTATGTCTGTAAACACGAATATATTGATTTGTTGATGTTTGATGTTGTAAAGTTTAAGTGATAATAAACTAAACAAAAACTTAATTTAGCGTGTCGGTCAGACCCATATCCATTTACCATAGTTTTTCACGTTTCGTGTGTCTTGTTGTCACATAACTGTGTGTGTGTGTAGATAACTTACAATTAACATTATAGGGAAGTGTGACAGATCGTCTTCTTCTAAAGATATTCGTATAGATAGGCTGGACTAGAGAAACCTCTCATTCCAGATACGGATCTTCACCTTAATCTATTTCACTCGTGGAATCTATTCTAACACCTTTCTTTCTCATGTACCCCACCTTCTGCTCTACTCAGATACGACCAAATAAATCTCTATACCTATCTAACAAATGTACGACACCCAGGGCGCCAGAAACCATAGAACCGGCCCATACGTCATGACATTGAGATCCTTCTTGGCTTTCCTGTGGGTATAGAGTAGACAGTAGCAAAGGGTTTAACCTAGCAGATCATCATCATAATTTTTTTTTACTTTTCGAAGCCTACACCAAAGTATTCATGTGTTCTAGCAGCAGTGGTTTCCGTAGCAATCTGTTTTACACGATGAGGTTGCTAGCTTCATGCCCAGCTTCATATTAGTCATGTTGTACGACACGCTTGAGGGTTCAGTAGTCATAATCATTCTTTAACTCTTCAGAGACCCCGGGAAACTACACGGGGCCAGGAGAATCATCGAGCCCTAAATGATGCTCTAGATAGTTAGCTCCCTTTTGTTTATTTCAAAAGAAAGAAGCATCTTTATTATCTCGCTTTATCTCTCCAGCAGGGGATCCAGCTTGTTCCATCATTCCTGTGTCGAAACTGGTTGCACCTCCTTTCAGAGTTATGAGGCATGGAAACAATAAACAAATCAAAGTCTATGAAAACTTGGCATACAGCACGTTTTTTCTGAAGAAAAGTGGTTTATATTTTTGTTTGTTTGTTTTGTTTTTAAAAAATAAATCTTGATTTTTAAAACGTATGTCCCTTAAAAAAAAAAAAACACTGGTATTGAAGGTACAGATTCTTGCCTGTTGAAAATTGAAAGCTCGTACAACAAAAACAGACGTGGGAAATATGGAAAAACCAGGAGCGCTAAAACACGGTACATCGATTTGAATTGTCTGCTCTCATCAGACGTAGAAAGGAAGATCCGCGGTTATTTCTAGAATGGTGTAACAATTTGTGTAACAGCGAGAGAGTGAGAGGGAGTCATGACCTTAGAATGGGGGAAGAGAGAGAGAGAGAGAGTCTTATAATAGTCCTGGCTGTGATAATCCTAGTTATGATAGTCCTAGCATTAGCAGTAGTAACAGTCATGATAGTCCTAAGAGTGTGACGAAACGTCTGTAGTTGGTACATGTACTTTTGTGCTCCTCTCTCACGCTTTCATGCCCTCCGGCAGTATCACTTCTTTTTCTTCATTTTGCTCACCGAGGGCTTATTGTTTGCCATTATTTCTGCTCTGACCGCACCCAGACTTGTTTACGTCGCGCCAGGGGAATGTCATAATAACCGGCTAATTAGACAGGTCTGCGTATCATACGATTATCACGTAAGTCAGTCTGGCCACCTTTGAAAGAGACGGCAGTTATTTGTGCAACGTGATATCGCAAGATCGCCACAAAGAAAGCCATATTGTCTGTCTGATTAAGCTGTCTGAGGGACGGCGAAAAACACAGGTGAAAAATACGTAAAGCGCTTACGCTTGACCATCCCTGCGTAATTATTACAGATTAGATGGCAGAGTAGACAATCTGGGCGGAAAGTATTACGCCAGGAAATGTATTCACATATTTGTTTGTGAGTTGGTGGAAGCATTACGACATATTGAAAGAGGTCACGAGATGACAATTTAAAATGTAATATTTTAAAACACGAGTGGCAGATTATGAATTAAAACACTCCTACGAATATATGCTAAGAGATTGGACTGGTTGAAGTGAGAGCCGGAATATACATTGAATTTCATTGGAAAATTCGGCGGAAGCACAATCTGTGATTTGAACTGGAAACTGAAAATACAATCTTGCAAAATCAGAGACACAGATTAGAGACTGCATCGCATCGTCAAATGTGCAAACTCCCAGAAGCCGGTGAGACATCGGACTTAGAATTCCATAATTATAAGTGACAGATCGAGTATTTGGGCAACGTACAAGTAAACCCGCATATTTAAATACAAAGACTGTAAACTTAAGGGACCAGGACTTTAAACATTAAGATTGGAAACCTAAGGAATTGGATCACCCGTCATAAGAGACAAGTTTCCAGGTCAAGTGATTCGCAGAACACCCGTCAAAAGAGGAATTTCTCAGGCCAAGTGATTCGAAAGCATATAACCTAAACTGCTTGCGTCCATTCTAACCGTACGAGGAGATTGTACACCCCAATTAGGGTAAGTGTAGCATTTATTTTACAAATGTGAATTTGACCTATTTCTTGCTCAGTGGATATATATATATATATATATATATATATATATATATATATATATATATATATATATATATGAGACTGGCAACTTCAATATATGAAAATAGTAAATTCATGAACCATTACAGCAAGCGCTGGTGATTGTTTCATGCAAGTCATGCAGAAAACTGACAGCAGAGGTTGCCCCAGGCTCCGAATGGAGCAGTAATGAGTGATGATTACAACGCATGTGCCCGAAGTGTATAGTATCATTTTGTGACATCTATGTACTTTATTAATTGTAATTCAGGCTCGCCATTATTCGCGCTGTCCAGACACATTTTCCCAGTTTAATATCCAGAAGAGTACTGGTGATTTTTAATCGTCTTCCTTGAGCTACGCTGTGTACTCAAACATTTAATTCTTCTGAAAGATTATTATTTGTTTGTGGACAGCGAGACAATGCGCCTGTTAAGCTTCCAACTCAGTGTACTTAGCAGAGGCATCTGTCCTTTCTATGTTTTTCAAAAAAAGTTCGTGGTTACAAGCTATCTGACGGTTTGAAGTACTAACGTTACAACGCCGCTGTGAGAGAGAAGAGCTTCAACACTGACCGTCTACATTGGACGAGTTATGTGGCGAAGTGCACTCATCACCAAAAAGAAGTGACAGAAACCACGGCGACAGGACTCACCTAGAGTTAAGTTCTTGTAAAAAAAAGGCAATAGCAAAGGGACTTTTATAACTCCCCTTTCAAGTCTCAATGAGGACTTTTATCTCAAATTCACCATAATGTCATCCTTAATTTAACTTGTTAAAACTAATTGACTATTAAATCTGTTACATGTTATTTTAAAACGGACGGGACAGAAACCAGATAGATCACATAGCGATCAATGGCAGATGGGAGACATGCATTACATGAGGCGCAGATGTGGGAAGCGATCATCACCTAGTAAGTAGCAAGACTGAAGGTGAAACTCAGAGCTGCTGGACCAGTTGCAGTCAAACAGAAAATATATAACATCACGAATCTTAAGGACCCCCTCACCAGAAAAGCTTTCGTGGTCGACGTAAAGAGACGATATCAGATTACCAAAAGCCAGGAAAGAACAGAGACCGATGATGTCGACCAGAAATTCAACACCATCTCAACAATATACAAGGAAAGCAGCAAGTCATGTTTGGGATTCCAGGAAAGAAAGAGCCAAGACTGGATAACACCACAAACGCTTAACACCAGAGCGAAGAGAACGGAAATGAAAAGAAAGAAAGAAACAGAAGCTAAGTCTCCCAGGTTAAAGGCAATATACAGTGAACAGTACAGTAAGTTGAACAAGGAAGTAAAACGTCAAACCCGTGCTAGCAAAAGGACATTTCTGGATCACCTTGCAAGACAGGCAGAAGAGGCAGCACTGAGAAATGAACAAAGCACAGTTTTATAAAATAACTAAAACTATCAGTGGAAAAAGAGGTGCAAACAACATAACGTTAATAAGAGACAAGCAAGGAAATCTCATCACCACAGCACAGGGGCAGGAAACAAGATGGACAGAGCACTTCAGAGAAACACTGAATAAGGAACCACCAGAGACTCAGCTGAATGTTCCTGAGGCTGAAAGTGACTTAGACGTAAATAGACATTCCACGAAAAGAAGAAATCATCACAGGTATCAAAGGGTTAAAAATGGAAAAGCGGCCGGTCACGACAATCTAAATGCCGAGTTATTCAAGGCAGACCCTGAACTAGCAGCAGAACTATTAGAACCACTATTTGCAGAAGTCTGTGAAACTGAGACAACACCAACAGAGTGGAGTAAAGGAATAATTGTCAAATTGCCCAAGAAGGGCGACCTTACAGACTGCAACAACTGGAGAGGAATTACTCTCCTCTCGGTTCCCAGCAATATACTAATCATCCAGAGAATTTCAAAAGCAGTTGACCATAAACTGAGGAAAGAACAAGCGGGTTTTAGAAAGAACAGAAGATGTGCAGATCATATATTCACCCTCAGGAACATTTTAGAGCAGTGCTCAGAATGGCAGAGACAACTATACATTAACTTTGTTGATTTTGAAAAGGCTTTCGACAGCATACACAGGGACTGCCTATGGAAAATACTGAGGGCTTATGGAATTCCCAGCTGCATTGTTTCCATCATAAAAAGCCTCTATTCTAACTTTACATGCAATGTTGGATTAAGTAATGTAACTTTCGAAGTGAAAAACAGGAGTACGACAGGGATGCCCCTTATCAACAACATTATTTTTGACAGCCATAGATTGGGTGATGCGCCAGACAACAGAGGGTAGTCCAAGAGGAATTAGATGGACAAAGTTTTCTACACTGTAAGACCTGGAATATGCAGATGACATCGCACTACTCGCTCATTCACATCAACACATCCAAGAAAAAACCGAAAGACTGAATAAGTATAGCCAGCAGGTTGGCCTGAACATCAATCTGAAGAAGACAGAGGTCATGACACTAAGTGTGGGCAATCCTGAGCCAATAACAGTAAGGAACCAGCAGTTAGAACAGACAGACACATTTACTTACCTAGGATGCATAGTAACACCTGACGGCCGAACAAGCAAGGACATTAACAACAGAATGAATAAAGCGAGAACAGCCTTTGCTAGTCTCAACAACATTTGGAAGTCTTCCCAGTGCAGCACAAACACCAAATTAAGACTATATGAGAGGTGTGTACTATCTGTGCTTCTCTATGGTGCGGAATGCTGGAGAGTAACAGAGAAGGAAATGTCGAAACTGTCCTCCTTCCACACAATCTGCCTAAGGAAAGTTCTCCGAATCTTTTGGCCAAACACCATCAGTAACCAAGATCTATTTATTCGGAGTAACCAGGAGGACATGCACATCATCATAGCTGGCAGACGCTGGAGTTGGGTTGACCACGTCCTCAGTAGGGACCATGATACCATCACAAGAACAGCTATGCTGTGGACCCCCGAGCGAAAGCGAAGAAGAAGCCGACCAAAAACAACTTGGCCAAGATGCAAAGAATGAACCAGAGTTGGAACACTGTACGAAGGATGGCCGCAGGCAGAGCAAAGTGGAATCAAGACGTAATGGCCACTGACTGCTTTGACGGTTATGGATCAAAGAAGAAGGGTCTGATACGGTAAAACAGATGGCCATCTAAGATACAACGTGGAGAGTGACATGCAAAAATACGGACCAACCTTAAGGTTGTCTGGATTACTTGAAAAATTAGAGACCAGACAAATCACATAATACTTTCGGGCAGGTCGTTTAACAATCTTAAATGAAAATGTCTTATCCTGATAAGTAAGGATGGGAAAAGATAATGCAACCTTGGAGAAGACCTATCACATTTAATAATTAGGGCAGGTCGTACGACACAATGTTTTGGGTAAATGTAACACTTAAGTGGCATTACCTTATATGGACGTGCCATATATTTCATGGTGGAGGGTAAGGGAGAGTTTGCTAAAATCATACGCCTTACTTATGGTTGGTTTAAAGTTAGAATATGACCTAATCGTAACTGTGATTGGGTTTCACCCAAGATAATCTCACGAGGTTACATTTCAGTTTTGCGTGGGCAATTGTAACTTTAAAACATAGAGCCTTTTGTAACCATATTTTCTAAGACAGAAATCGCGTTATTTATATGTTGAGCCTAAAAAATATGACGTCGTCAGGAGTTCAACGACAGCACGAATAGCATAACTAATAAGGATTCCTGGATAGGGCATGACAAAGTAACAAGAAGTATCTTGTAAAATCAAACAGAGTACAACTTCATTTATCATACTTAGCGCCACAAGTTCGAGAAACCTTCTTCAAGTGTAAATCTTTTGGAGTATTAACTCACAGAGGGACCATTGCATATTAAACAGTTTGCAGGGACATAATGCGGCTTTCTGTGCATCAAAGTCTTGAATATATTCATTCACCCAATATATTGGGGTAAA
Organism: Oreohelix idahoensis; assembly: GCA_024509875.1. Taxonomy (NCBI): domain Eukaryota; kingdom Metazoa; phylum Mollusca; class Gastropoda; order Stylommatophora; family Oreohelicidae; genus Oreohelix; species Oreohelix idahoensis. The sequence goes on along the minus strand of JAMPIV010005201.1, from coordinate 218,790 downwards.
CTGTAACAGGTACATTTTTATTATTTTATATTTGCATTTTAAAAAAAAAAATGTATAAATTGCTTATTGATGTATAGGATTGTGTAAGGGGCTGGCAACCTCACCATATACAATAAAACTTGCCATATAAAACCACCACTGCAAGAGCTGGTGACTGCTTTGTGCGAGTTTTCTCAAGCAGAGGTAACCCCAGGCTTCATAGGGAGCAGAAAACAGAGGATGATAGCATCATAGTATATATATTTTTTATGCGACACATTTCTAATTAAGATTTGCAATGTAATGTATGTGTATATGTATTTATATATATATATATTATATTATATAAATTATTATATAATTTATATATATATATTATTATAGTTATATATAAATAGAGAGAGAGAGAGAGGGAGAGAGAGAGAGAGAGTGGAGTGAGCAGAGAATGCAAAGTTTTATAACAAATTTAGATGACTCAGTTTTTATACACGCACATTCTATAAATCCCCAGTAGACTCCCTAAAAATAGAAGCATCTAACCTAAGCATTTATATGCACATATATCTGCTAAGAGTAATCTTGAGCGAAGGTTGCTACATTGGTAAAATCTCATTCCGTCTACTCGAATTTTGGCCATTATTTGGACCACTACCGTAGAGAAGGGTAGACAACACGCAACAGTGCTTCTTTGAAAAGCTAAATTAAAGATCTTAACATAATTTGTTGAAAAATTTGTTGGCATTGCCAAATACGATAGAGCAGGGATTCTCACAAATTAATACATCAGACCACAAGGTCTTTTATATTTGGACATGCGCCCTAATATAACCAATGGACTTTGTGACTTGGTTGAACAGACGCGCCTCGCCAATACGAGTCAAAAATCCTTAAAAAAAAACCAGTGTTCCTCAACCAATGGGTTTTGACTTCAAAATTGAGTTGCGGGAAACAATGCGATGGGTCGCGTCCCTTACTCGACGTTTTAAGCGGCAAGCCTTGGGCTGAATTCTAGCATAGGGCTACAGCTTTACTACCAGTGACATTTGGGGCGCGGTCGTAAAGAGGTTGAGAACCATTGAAGTAGAGGATTGCAGATGACGAGGGTATTGTGCAAGGAAACACATTTTCAGACTCCTGAAAATTTAGAAATTCGAGTCCGACTCCCGACGTCGACTACAGTTAATTTTGACTAGTCGTGTAGCATAACATTCGTAGTATGGACATATTTTACCGACTACAGTTAATTTTGACTAGTCGTGTAGCATAACATTCGTAGTATGGACATATTTTACCGACTACAGTTAATTTTGACTAGTCGTGTAGCATAACATTCGTAGTATGGACATATTTTACCGACTACAACTCCACTAAAAAAAATAAAAAACGACCGACTACAATACTCCGACTTCCGACTCCAAAGTCTGGGTATTTTGATAATTTGGCAACTAGCACACTCGCATGCCTGGAGACGCCCCAAGTTAAGATAAGGCACGCTAGAGTCTCGGTTTGAAACCGATATATCGCAAGAAACAAACACCACAGGTGCAGTTATGCAAATTCATTTTTTTTTACCATTCACAGTGAAAATTTTTACAACCGTTAGTAATTTATATCCCTTAGTACTGTGTCGCGAAAATTTGGTTAAGAGTCCTACTATTCCACTTTGGAATTCTTAAAGGGGAATGTAGTCCATTAGGACGATTACTGCCGTAGGAGAATGAAGTGTTAGAGGATTATGAACTTTAATAGGCGTTATTTCTTATGAGTATGTGAATGACAGTTCCCGTCCTCTTGCCTGATTGTTAATACTGCGGTAATGAAATTATTTAAAATGATTCGGGGCCGTAAGAAAGAGAGTTAAGCCAAAAGAGAATAGAAATAGAGTCAGGGCAGGACAGTGAGAAAACAAAAAGAAATAGAAAGAAAGAAAAAAGGGACAGAAAGTTCCTTAACTGATAGATGATATAGGTAGACTCATCCACGCTGCTTTAAAACTGATTACCCAGATTTCGAAGCCGTTCACTTTGCCCCGAGAAGTGCGTGTCCAGCCATTTCTGCCATCTCGACCTTCTTGGAACCCTTGCCATGGTGTAATACAATAAGTTGGTGACTCCAGTAGTACAATAAATCCCGACAGGACGCTGGAGAACTACACACAATATGTGAAGGTTGATGGTAGTCCGATAGGAGAGACTTTTTTTGTTTTTTTTTAAAAAAACAAGGGAGTGAGAAATGTTAAAGACTTCACTATTCCTCGGTCCAGCATCGAGATGGTGGGGGTTGAACCAGTTCGCTACCTCGAAGTCTTTTCCTTCCTATACTCAGAGCAGATCAGGTAACTATTTACAGCTGGGTTAGATTCGAAGGTGACGCTACCGGTGATTCGAACCGGCACTTTTGCAGCTATCCAGGACTCAGCGCTCTATCTAGGCTGTCAGTCGGTACGCTCACACCATATGTAAACTTATATTAAACCATGAAATAGAAATCCCATAAGTGGATAACTGGATCATTATAATAAACATCTTTGAATCCGGACTAAACGCTCAGAGCGTTGGTCGATGATAGGGATCACCCGTGGACTTAATTCAAACGCTCTGATCGTTGTTTTTAGAATTGTCCATGAATTAAAAATTACGGCCACAGGAGTGAATAAAAAATTGTGGTGTCAAAGAGTTAAGCGCGACAAGTCCAAATTTGACAGATGTGTTGTTAGGACTGTTGAGCCTCCAACAAATGACTGTCATCGTTGCCGTAGCCATTACAGTTCTTCACGGATTACAGGCCATGTTTCTTACGCTGTCCTTGTGCCATCAGCTCCTGGTCCTTTCTTCTTCATCATGTTTGGTCTCCAGTTCTCTTTCTCCGTGTGGTTCATTGTTCTTCTATCTACCCCTCTTACTTGAGGATTCAAGATCAAGGACATGACCTTGTAATCCTATTTAGTATTATTACTCCGTGTGTGTTCTTCAATCACCCTTCTCAACTCATGTTCCTCTGGCAATTATCTGACGTAATGACGTAACCGTACAAAAAGTCGCCCTTAATCAGGCCTAAATAAAAATATAGAGGCCGGCCTCCCAAAATCCCTCCTACAACTTTATCTAATGGCCAAAAACTTACCCCCCTACCCATATCCCTCAACCCCCCCCTGCACGCAACTCAAATACTCCCTCATGACCCCCCCCCCCCCTCAACCCCCAAATCAACCCCCCCCCCCGTCCCCCCCCACCTCCCCATCTCCCGCCCCCCCCCCCCCCCCCCCCCCCCCCCCCCCCCCCCCCCCCCCCCCCCCCCCCCCCCTCCCCCCACCCCCCCCCCCCCCCACCCTCCCCCGCCCCCCCCCCCCCCCCCCCCCCCCCCCCCCCCCCCCCCACCCCCCCCCCCCCCCACCCCCCCACCCCCCCCCCACCCCCCCCCCTCCCCCACCCCCCCCCCCCACCCCCCCCCCCCCCCCCCCCCCCCCCCCCCCCCCCCCCCCCCCCACCCCCCCCCCCCCCCCCCCCCCCCCCCCCCCCCCCCCCCCCCCCCCCCCCCCCCCCACCCACCCTTTCCCCCCCCCCCCTCCCCACCCCTCCCCCCCCCCCCCCACCCCCAAACCCACACCCCCCCCCCCCCACCCCCCCCCCCCCCCCCCCCCCCCCCAACCCCCCCCCCCCCCCCCCCCCCCCCCCCCCCCCCCCCCCCCCCCCCCCCCCCCCCCCCCCCCCCCCCCCCCCCCCCCCCCCCCCCCCCCCCCCCCCCCCCCCCCCCCCCCCCCCCCCCCCCCCCCCCCCCCCCCCCCCCCCCCCCGCCCCCCCACCCCCCCCCC
>JAMPIV010005201.1:0-210000 GCA_024509875.1 Oreohelix idahoensis | reverse complement strand
CCCCCCCCCCCCCCCCCCCCCCCCCCCCCCCCCCCCCCCCCCCCCCCCCCCCCCCCCCCCCCCCCCCCCCCCCCCCCCCCCCCCCCCCCCCCCCCCCCCCCCCCCCCCCCCCCCCCCCCCCCCCCCCCCCCCCCCCCCCCCCCCCCCCCCCCCCCCCCCCCCCCCCCCCCCCCCCCCCCCCCCCCCCCCCCCCCCCCCCCCCCCCCCCCCCCCCCCCCCCCCCCCCCCCCCCCCCCCCCCCCCCCCCCCCCCCCCCCCCCCCCCCCCCCCCCCCCCCCCCCCCCCCCCCCCCCCCCCCCCCCCCCCCCCCCCCCCCCCCCCCCCCCCCCCCCCCCCCCCCCCCCCCCCCCCCCCCCCCCCCCCCCCCCCCCCCCCCCCCCCCCCCCCCCCCCCCCCCCCCCCCCCCCCCCCCCCCCCCCCCCCCCCCCCCCCCCCCCCCCCCCCCCCCCCCCCCCCCCCCCCCCCCCCCCCCCCCCCCCCCCCCCCCCCCCCCCCCCCCCCCCCCCCCCCCCCCCCCCCCCCCCCCCCCCCCCCCCCCCCCCCCCCCCCCCCCCCCCCCCCCCCCCCCCCCCCCCCCCCCCCCCCCCCCCCCCCCCCCCCCCCCCCCCCCCCCCCCCCCCCCCCCCCCCCCCCCCCCCCCCCCCCCCCCCCCCCCCCCCCCCCCCCCCCCCCCCCCCCCCCCCCCCCCCCCCCCCCCCCCCCCCCCCCCCCCCCCCCCCCCCCCCCCCCCCCCCCCCCCCCCCCCCCCCCCCCCCCCCCCCCCCCCCACCCCCCCCCCCCCCCCCCCCCCCCCCCCCCCCCCCCCCCCCCCCCCCCCACACCCCCCCCCCCCCCCCCCCCCCCCCCCCCCCCCCCCCCCCCCCCCCCCCCCCCCCCCCCCCCCCCACCCCCCCCCCCCCCCCCCCCCCCCCCCCCCCAACCCCCCCCCCCCCCCCCCCCCCCCCCCCCCCCCCCCCCCCCCCCCCCCCCCCCCCCCCCCCCCCCCCCCCCCCCCCCCCCCCCCCCCCCCCCCCCCCCCCCCCCCCCCCCCCCCCCCCCCCCCCCCCCCCCCCCCCCCCCCCCCCCCCCCCCCCCCCCCCCCCCCCCCCCCCCCCCCCCCCCCCCCCCCCCCCCCCCCCCCCCCCCCCCCCCCCCCCCCCCAACCCCCCCCCCCCCCCCCCCCCCCCCCCCCCCCCCCCCCCCCCCCCCCCCCCCCCCCCCCCCCCCCCCCCACCACCCACCCCCCACCCCCACCCCCCCCCCCCACCCCCCCCACCCCCCCCCCCCCCCCCCCCACCCCCCCCCCCCCCCCCCCCCCCCCCCCCCCCCCCCCCCCCCACCCCAACCCCACCCCCACCCCCCCCCACCCCAACTAAATACATCACAACAGCCAACCAACCCCCCCAACCAACCCTACCAACCTCCCCCACTCCCACACTCCCCCCCACCCCCCAACATACCCCCCCTCACCCATACCCCCAACCACCGACCTCAAACTACAAACCAACACATACCACGCTACCACTTCCACCTCCATACAACCAAACATACCCATACCCATACCAACCTCATCATACATCCTACAGCCACTATACATAAAACTCCTAAATTTGTTTTAAATCCAAGACCACCAACCTCCATTACCATACAACAGTCTTTGAATATCTTTCTCAAATACAAAAGAAAATGTTTTATCACACAAACCATTCTGAAGGATCTTGTTAGTTGTAATGTTAACATTTAAGTCTCTTAAAAGTTTCCATCAAAATCTCACTTTGCGTACCTTTTACTTTGCAAATTTTGTCACCAGTTCCTTCAGGTAAAGTGCTGACGCTTAAGCATGTTCAGTTGAGATCGTTGCCAAGCCAACTAGTCTCTTTTGCAACATTGTTCAGCGTATGTAAGTTTTTATTTTTAAGTTTGAACTTTGAGAAACTGTGTTCACCACTTGCCACTGTCAGAAACTGTGTTCACCACTTGCCACTGTCACTGGAAATGTGATAAGGACCCTTAGAACAACAGAAACATTAGGCACATTATCCATGAGTTTTTGCTTTAGTATGAAGAGAAATGTCCTTGGGGTGGCATAGTCTTTGGAAGTCTTCAAGCTATAGTTATAAATTCGCAGCACAGATCTTCAGCATCAAATATCTTTATTTTCCATCGTGCATCAATGATTTTTCCAATTCTTCCAAGCTTTAAGTACTTCTTCAGGAGATTTTGTTGTTGATACTGTAAATATCATTATAGGAAGTCAAGTAGGGAATTATATTGTTGTAGCTCTTGGAATCTCTCTTCAACAAATGTGTGTGGCCATGTCTAAGACATCATAGTAGACACCGACTTTGAACTTCGGTTGTGTACATCTTACTGTGCTTCTTTTTTGGGCCTCATACGCAAACTGCTGTTTCTTTCTCCTTTTTCTAACTTGTTCTGTCTCAAAGTTTGGGAAGTATCTCTAAGCTCCTTTCGCAGTATCAGCAGCATTTATCAAAACGTGTTAAGCACCCTCAATCACACCCGCAGCCCAAAAGGTAATTCTTGGGCCACCAGTCCTGCAGTTGGCTTCTTAGCACCAGTTTCCTTATTTTGTACTAGCTTGAATGTAAGATTAACTTCGAAAAAAGGTCATGTGGCACCATGTAACAAGGGATACTAAAATCTAGAAATTATCATTTGCACCAGCAAGGGTCTTAGCTTCTATTCGGGAAGTATTTCCAGACCCGCCTTTCAGGAGTGTGTTATAAAATATCTCTATTAATGCATTATATATATATTATATATATATATTATATATATATAGATATATATAATATATATATATATATATGATATATATATATATACCCCATATTATATATATATGGCATATATATATTATATATATATATATCAATATATATATATATATATATATATATATTATAATATATATATATATAATTATAAAATATATAAATATAATATATATAATAAAGGTGATATATATATATATATATATATATATATATATATATATATATGTATATATATATATATTATATATTATATATATATATTATTATATATATATATATACTATATATATATATAAACACCAAGTATATATATATAATAGACCTTAATTTGGTGCGCTCTCTTCTCCTCTCCGGCAGTATTACACTACATTTGTTGTGCGTACTGAATTTTGTGCATTATACAATTGTTTGCATATTCTTTTTCCTTACTGTCCTTGTTCTCGTTTCACGCTTCGATGCATGACAGATCTAGTCAAGCGTATCATCCATCCTTGAGAGATTAATTGAATCACTAAAATCTGTTAATACCACATTGACTCCAGGTAAATACGAGCATGAAGTGTTTGCTTAAGATTGCATAATCACTTCCGACTCGACTGTTTGGGGCAGGTGATTATAGATAAACGCAATCTTGGAAGACATTTGGAAGAGTGAGCATGAATGGTGATGTGTCAACTTTGACAACCTTTTACGGATATCACAACTCCATATGTGGGAGATGACTGTTTGAATTTTTCAAACGCATGAGTCATGGAGAATACTGCATGAGGAAATGTTTTCCTAACATGTACTTTGAATGTACAGGCTGCCATTTGAGGCGCCAATAAACAACTGCTTTGATTGGGAGTTTGTCAGAAAACGATGGGTGGCAGTGTGGGCTGGGAACCTACGAGATGACGTAGAAAAAAGTTTGACATACGGCACTGCATTCCAGAAATCGTCAACGTAGACAGCTCGGACCTTGCCACAGAAAAGAATAGAGTTGGATTCTGAATTTATAGGACCAGACAAAAAGTATTAAGAGCATCTCTGTACATCAGTAGAAAACTCGCCAATATTAATACGGAACCCGGAATTCTACAGCACCACTCACAAGTCACAGAGGGAGTCTGAAATAGAAAAAAATACCCCAGACGTGTTTTCGGGGCATCTGTGTTAAGTTGCCAAGACTATTCTACTGAGCAAGAAGTCTAAGATTTCTCAATTATTGAGGTGAGTGTAACATATCTTTATGCTGTGAATTTGACATGTTCATACTTGCTAGTGGTGTTAAAGATTCATACTAGGCCGGCAACCTCAGCATGTGAAAAGGATACATTCATGAACCACCAATTAAGCTAGTTCTCACGGAAGAACCAAACGCAGAGGTAACCCCAGACTCCGAATGAAGCGGGGAATGAATGATGATTACATCAACATATGTATAGTTGTATATTATCATTTGGTGAATACATGTACATTTACTATGTTCCTTCAGGCACAAGCCACTGCCGCTGTCCAGTCACAAATTTTTCCTTAAATTAACTGACATACTGGTGATTTTTCATGACATACGCTGAGTGATATAATATACGCTCAAGGAGAGTAAAAATCTGAGAAAACAAGTGGCTGATGGACAGCGGGAAAAGGCGGCTGATTAATATCAGCAAACAAATATTTAGCAGCGGAATTTTTCTTTTATTTCCTCTAAAGTTTGTGGTACCAGTACGAGGCGACCCGACTATTTGTGGTACGACCTGGAGAGACCATTTGCTGTACTAACTTGACTGTGGTTCGAAGCTTGAGATGGACACTTGAATATTCTTGCCTTGACCCGGAGAGGTTACTTCCTGAACTGATCTGGAAACCTGCCTCTCACCACAGAAACAAATCTACGGAAAAGTCGCATCGGCACTTCAGCATTTTGACAAGTCCCAATTTTAACAGGCCAAAAAACAACCGAACTTTTTTTTGCTAAATTCATCAAGCCCAAAGACTTTTCGAGGAAGAAACCTAATTATTTATCATAATTACCAGTCATATTTATAAACATTTGTTTCAAAGTAATTGATCGTTAAATTTGTATATGTTTTTTTCGACAAATTCATAGTTGTTTACCTCATTACAGAGAGAAAGGCATTCATGTAATCCAGAACCTCTAGTATATATATATATATATATATATATATATATATATATATATATATATATATATATATATATATATATATATATATATAGATATATATATATATATATATATATATATATATATATATATATATATATATATATATATATATATATATTATATATATATAAATATATATATATATATATATTATATATATATATATATATATATATATATATATATATATATATATATATATATATATATATTGATATATATATCGAGCTAATAAGAGAGTGTCGCTGAATTAAATCAGCTGGGAACTTGAAAAAGCTAAATCATACATTATACATCTTCACAAATGACGGCGGATCAGATAAAAAGTTAACGTGCTCAGACGCATTCAGCATTGTTCTTGTCAAGACTCCCTCGAGATATAACATGCCAAAAATTACACATGTTAAGAGAAATCTTGTGCTAAGGTAGACACCTTTGAAGACCCACATTAGATACTCGAGGTTTTTGCCACTTTTGGACCACTACTGCAAAGAGCAAGGGGAGGCAAAGATATAATATATATATATATATATATTAATATATATATATATATATATATATATATATATATATATATATATCTATATATATATATATATATATATATATATATATATATATATATATATATATATATTATTGACATTTGTTCAAAGCGGCCAAGTATAGTGATCAGGCCGCGGATCTGAGACACGATGGGTTCACTGCAAGGGTCATAGCTGTTGAGGTGGGTGCAAGAGGGTGCGTGGCTGCATCACTGTATGATTTATTGAAACTGTTGGGGCTGAGGGGACAGTCGAGAACAAGGGCACTGAAGAGGCTCAGTGAAACTGCGGAAAAAGCATCAGGCTGGCTGTGGAACAACCGCAATTAGCTATGGAACTCGGGACAGTAAACGCTATCTCCACCTGCGTTACAGATATGAAACATCCGGAAAGTGGAAAATTTTTCACAGACCGCAATACATTGAGTTTTTCGTTGTATTGGTGAAAGGACAGTGGCTTACAGGCAACACGCGGCACTAATTATATGAGGTGTCGGGCGCAAGTACATTTCAGTTGCTAGCGCGCAGTGGCTTCAAGCATCGTTGGCTTTGCGCAAATGGGTCAGTGTCTGTCCCTAGTCGTGGTGTGCTGTGGAACAATAATTTGTTTTCAACATAAGGGTTACTTTCACAATTGCCTACGGCTGGCAGAATTGTGGATTTTAAAACTGCAACCACGGTGGAGTGGGTTCATTTTCTACATAAGACAACAGGAGGCGGAGACACTTTGGAGTCATGACCCAGGTGGGTCCGCCCCCCTTAGAGTGAAAAGGAGAATAATGGGCCGAAACACATGTTCGACAGGGGGACCTATTCTGATGATCAGATTGCCTCCTGTTGTATCGCTCTGTATAGAGTTTGCTATCTTATCAGTAGTTTCAAAACATCGATCCGACTCGCCCATCTTGTGTCACTCAATAGCTTAACGGTTATGCCTAAGTCTAGTTAGAACATGTCTAGTTAGATCATGCCTAATTAGAACATGTCTAGTTAGAACATGTCTAGTTAGAACATGTCTAGTTAGAACATGTCTAGTTAGAACATGTCTAGTTAAAACATGTCTAGTTAGAATTTGCCAACGCTGAGTCGATGCAGAGAAATAATTATAGATCTGTTGAACCAAACAGAAGAATCAAGTTCCTTCTAGACAACACTTAGCGGCATCGTTGACAACCAAGTTTAAAAAGTGTGCATTGCAGGGCACAAAAAAGACACGTGGTTGTAAGTTGTATTTTTACATGGGTTAAAAAATTATAATCTAAATAAAACTGAAAACTGTGCCACTCAAAGATCAGTACTGCGCCCCTCAAAGGTCAGTACTGCGCCCTAGGTGGCTGCCTAGTTGGCCTGCTCGTAGAGCGGGAAAGGGAGCGTGTGAGTGCTGTGTGCAAGCGAGGCATCCAGTAGTCAAAGTGGCTGTAGTAATATGTTTAGCAGCATACATAATACTACTCCTCGGGCATGGGACTGACGAACTCACCGGGTAAAAATAAATTGCTATAGAAACACTGCTACAAGAGCTCATGAGAACGTCTGCTGCTGGCTTCCAGTGGTGCCTGCATGCTCCATAAAGAGCGTAAAGAAAATTGATGATGATGATGTTGAGGATGTTGATGATAATGATGATGATGATGATGATAAAGGATAAGTCTACTGCTCACTCAGGCATGTCGTCAGAGGCAGATCTACTATTAAGCAAATGAAGTTTGAACTTCAATGTCCCCAAGTCTATTTTTCTCTATAATACTAGTGTAAAAGCCCGGTAAAAGACGGGAATTAAATTCAAAAGCACCAATACCTAACGGCAATTTTACTTATTCAAAAGTATTTTTAAAAACCACTGTTCATCACCACAGTACACGAACTACGTAGCAGCAGCGAGGATCCCAATGTGTATATACGGGATCACACATTCTATAAATATACTTTTGTGCACACCGTCATTTGCACACTTTTCTTTGTCGAGTGTTACTATTTTCGGGAGAGTACATATAAGGGAAACAATATAATTAATGTCTAACTTTCAACCAAAGTTGCATCCCTTTACGTTAGTGACAGAAAAAGCTGGGATTTTTATATATATTGATGTTTCTTTCCCATCACTCAATACTTTTTTTTTTTTTTTTTTTTACAAAAGGTGCCCCTCCAAAAGTTCATGTTTCAGGGCCACCCAAAATGTAGATCCACCATTGCATGTCGTAAGAGGCAACTAACATGAGGCTATGCATGGAGATGGTTACCTCATGACGTAAAATAAAGGACTACTGAATCTCCCAGTGGCAGAGCACATGAATGCTACTTTAGTGCAGGCATCCTGCAGACGGATCAGCTGACCTGGGAGAGGGGCGGGGGCTTCATGCTCCAGCGGTAACGAACACACAACTTATGATGCTGATGAGTAGCAGTTGCTGCAAACGTAAATGTTATGGCAGTTGAAACAGTAGCTGAAGTAATAGTTATGATAGTCTTGGCAGTAACAGTAGTAATAGTTATGATATAGCTAATAGTAGCCATAGTTTTGGTAGTGCTACATGTAGTAGTAGTAATAGTTATGGTAGTGCTAGCAGTAGTGGTTGTAATAGTAATGGTAGTTTTAATAGTAGTTATAATAGTTATGGTAGTGCTAGCATGTAGCGAGATTTAGTACCACTTGCTTTGTTTGTGAAGAAATGTGTAACACACACACACACACACACACACAGATAAGAGTGCAGGGACAACGCGGCGGGTCTTGCTTTGAAGTTTGAAAGTGGCTAGAAAAATTTGCATTGAAGAAGGTAGGAAATAGGGATATATAAAACATGGCTGACCTTAAAAGTTTGCTGGAAAGAGAATCTAAAGCTACAAGAGCAGGCCTGGTTGAAAGACATTTAAATAATAATAATTTACCAAAGGAGATACAGTATGCATGATATCCAAAAGGATATTATTCAAATGTAAATGGTTTTAAAAATAATTGATATTTTTCATAGTCATCACATCTGCTAAAAGTTAGCTCATGATCTTTGAAATTTTATTAATAATACATACCTCCACGGATTTCGATAAAACTTGAATAGAATGAAAGCTTCATATGGGGAAAATGAAAGGATACCTTGGAAGGAAGGAAAGAGATAAGTGTGTAGTGACAATAAGAGAAAACAAGTACAGAAGAAGCACAGATCGCCTCAAACCAAACGATTAAACGAAAATCTTAGCGGATTTCAGACGGTGCTTTTTCGTACGGGAGAGTCGCCCAAATATAAGGACACAGCAGCGCGTTTAAAATCACACACACCAAATCCAGATGCCAGAGTGAGAAACTGGAAGACAGTATCTGCAAGAAAAGTTCTTTTTTCACGCTGCATGCAGGGCAGATAGACTTCAACCAATACAGCCTCACCGTGCGCTTATTAATCCTAAGAGGGTATGTAAGTTTATTAAAGATATATGTGTGACTAATATCATTTTTTTCTTCAGATTTTGTTTACGATTTGATGGTATCAGATATAATAAAAAGGGTATACAGGAAGCCAATGACGCTAACTAGCGATAACCTCCACCGGCATTGTCAGGAAGCATAACCATTAATTGGTTAGCCAAATATATCATGGCTAGTTCTTGCCTGGAAGCTTACGACATACCAGCAAGTACATAAATGACTTGGCATCCATAAGTGGAAGGTAAAGGTTATATCTTACCCATGTAACATAACATGCGATTTATTCATGTAATTTGTTATTTTTTGCACAGTGGACATTATCTTATCATGCTATCTCTGTAACATACTACATGGTCGCCTCATGAACAGCAGTAGTTGATGAGATTGTTGGAACACCATGGCCACCTATTACCTTTCGTTCCAGGTTTTATGATCGTTCCTGATCGAGCTCATGATCGAGTGCGTGATCGAGTTTAAACTAAAGACTTGAGGACCTTTGATCCTGCTAACTGAAGACTATTGGTCAAACAATCTTCAACACCTTAGTCCCCCGTAGTTATAGGGCGGGCTGAAGAAAAGTCTTCCTGATCATCAGTGTGTCTCAGGAACCTCGAACAAACACAAGATGCGTTTTTCTGTATTCAATCCAACAAACACTGTGAGCAGTTTCTAAAGCGAATGTCGATGATGATAACAGCTAGAGACTAGATAGCAAGATATATCAAAGATAGACTGTGACAGACTTTTGTAATTTCGGTGGAAGATAAATTCAAGACTTTTGTTTCTATTATTTATTTTAATTTGTAAATATAAATAATCAACCTCTACACCTCACGGTAGAAGGGGAACGACTAAGTAAGTAAGTAATAATCATACATTTTACCATCTTCCAACTCCCATTTCTCATTACAAGGATAGATAGATGTACATAATAAATTATGAAAATGTACTCATTTGACTTGGTAAATTTTTAACTGTTAAATTTTGAGTTACTTTCTCTAATTTAATTATATTATCATAAAGGGTTACTATAGCGAAGGTGGCACAGTATACTTTTGAAGCCTAAATCTATTGTCCAACTTAGAGTATTCACAGCCGCAACTCAATTGTGATACCAGTGTATATCTCGGGCACTGGAACTTCATACTTTCTGGAGAGAGATTCTACTTCTTCTCTACCACTATCATCACATCCGAAAAACCTTTCGATACATAGCAGTAGTATTAATAGTTATGGTAGAGTTATCAGAAGTAGTAGTACAGTAATACGTATGGTGGTGCTAGAAGTAGCATTAGTAATAGTTCTGGTAGTGCTAGCAGTTGTAGTAATAATAGTTATGGTAGTGTTAGCAGTAGCAGTAATATTATGGTAGTGCTAGCAACAGCATTAGTTATGTAGTAATAGCAGTAGTAATAGTTATGTTACTGCTAGTAGTAGTAGTGATGGTGGCAGTAGTAACATTAGTAATAGTTATGGTAGAGCTAGCAGTATAAACAATTATGGTAGTGCTGGAAGTAGTAATAGTTCTCGTACTGGTAGCAGTAGTAATAATTAGGGTAGCGCTTGCGGTAGTAATAGTTATAGTGGTGCTAGAAGTAATGTGACGAAACGGACGACCATTATCGATCTTTGGTTCTCTCCGGCAGTATCGGTACATTTGTGGTACTGATTTTTACTATGCGCTGTCAATTATCGCACTTCACTTTCCTTCTTTCTTTCTTTATTTGTCTGCTAAGTAGCAGATATGTGATTTTGTCAAATCACCCTGTAGGTGATAAATCTCACATTTGTGACACTCCTTGCAGATAATGTCACCGGTTTGTTACCCGGTCATCCCAGCCTGCAAGGAGCAACTGAGATAAGATAGTCGCCGGCGCGTTTAGATTGAACCGCTGATAAGACGAGATTACTGTCTGTATGAAACCTGTGGGCAGACAAGTGTGATATAATCGCTTCCGGTCACGTGGTTAAAAGTAATCATAGATGTATTACATTTTAGACTATATGAGTCTACAAATGTGTTTATGAGAGTGTATGCAAGACATCATATTACCATATATGGGAGATGTGAACTTTTGCAAAATTTTTCCATGTATGAAATATTTTGAAAGTGCCACACCCGACCTGTTTGAAATGATTGGATCTTTCTGATTAGATTCATAACAACATTGAGGGGAATATAGGCTGACTTTTTCGCAGTTTTATTTCTCTGTGAATTTCAAGCTCGCCAAGACCTCAGACCTCGCCAGAGTGAAGACTAGATTCATAATTCCTATTTGTTAACCGGACCTTTTATTGGAGAACCAGATAAGACTTACAAAGCACAGGAAATATCTTTCAAATTTTAATAAGAAACACCGCGACTAGGAAACTGAAAAAAACACGGAAGGGGCAATCTATTGTAAAATTAAAGACTTCCCAGACGCGTGTAAGAGAACAATTCGTCTCTTTTATTCATCTGAGCAAACAAGTCTGTAGCCAGGATTGGCGTAAGTTGTGATTTACATTTCATATTTTATTACTAACATGTGAACTAACATATATATGTATATATTACCATGTGAAGTTTAATGTGTGAAACTCGCTATTGGATGTCAAAGTCATTTGGGGGCTGGCAACCTCAGTATCTAGAATGATGATTCATGAACCACCACTACACGGGCTGGTGATTGCTTTATTGATAGTTTCATAAAGAGAACTAAAAGCATAAAGTAGTTCCAGGTTCCCTATGGAGCAGGGAGGAAAAGATGAAAGAAATTATTAATAGTTATGGTAGTGCTGGCAATAGAAATAGTTATGATAGTTCTAGCAGGAGCAGTAGTAATAGTTTTGATAGTCCTAGATGTAGTAAGAATTTGATTGTCCTAGCAATAGTAATAGTTTTGATAGTCCAAACAGTAGTAAGTTACAATAGTCCTAACAGTATCAGTAGTAAGAGTTATGATGGTTCTAAATGTAGAGGTAGTAATAGTTATAGTAGTGCTAAATGTATAAGTAGTAATAGTTATGATAGTCCTAGCAGTGGCAGTAGTAAGAGTTATGATAGTCCTAGCAGTAGTAGTAGTAATAGTTATTATAATTTTAGCAGTAGGAGTAATAGTTTTGAGAATCCTAGCAGTCACAATAGTTATGATAGTCCTAGCAGCAGTAAGAGTTGTGATATCCCTACCAGTAAGAGTAATAGTTATGACAGTCTTAGCAGTAGCGATAGTTATAATAGTTGATAGCAAGCAACCAAGATGAGGAAGTAAAGATGAGATATGAGGTAGGATTAACGAGAACATAGTTTAATGACGAGCTGCATTGCATAGTACACACATGCTTACAGGCAAACACACATTCAGTTACATACATACATGAATACATACATATATTATACATACATACATATTGAAGGAGAACAGACAGATTGACTGACCGACAGACCAACAAAAGAAGGGGCAAAATAGAAACACATAGATACACTGAGACATACGGGGTAGATACTGTCTTGTCTTTGATCCACCATCACTGAGCATCAGCTCTTGGTGATTACGTATAGACAGACATATAGATAGACAGACATATAGATAGATAGATAGATAGATAGATAGATAAATAGATAGATAGATAGATAAATAGATAATTAGATAGATAGATAGATAGATAGATAGATAGATAGATAGATAGATAGATAGATAGATAGATAGATAGATAGATAGATAGATAGATAGATAGATAGATAGATAGATAGATAGATAGATCGCCCTTAAATATGAAATAAACAGACAGCCTCAAGCAATGAACAACCACAGACAGACAGACAGACAGACAGACAGACAGACAGACAGATAGATAGATAGATAGATAGATAGATAGATAGATAGATAGATAGATAGATAGATAGATAGATAGATAGATAGATAGATAGATAGATAGAATGTCCTTAAATATGAAATAAACAGACAGCCTCGAGCAATGAACAACCACAGACAGACAGACAGACAGACAGACAGACAGACAGACAGATAGACAGATAGATAGATAGATAGATAGATAGATAGATAGATAGATAGATAGATAGATAGATAGATAGATAGATAGATAGACCTTAAATATGAAATAAACAGACAGCCTCAAGCAATGAACAAACACAGACAGACATGGAGCTCCACGGTTACACATTCAATCGCCCAGCCGGTCAGACAGATCCGCCAACTGAGTAATCATCGCTAGCCAGCGAGAAAACAAGACATACCAAATGGGATATAAAAATAGACAACCGAAGACTAACATTCTAAAAGAAACATCCGCCGGGAAGACAGCTACATGAATTGACATACCTTATTAACGGCACATTTAACAAAAACCGCCCGGTGTAATATGCAAGACTGTAGACAGTACAGACGGGTAGAAAACCACACCAATTATCAAAATGAAAACTCCCAACAGAAATAGCAGACGTTAGTATGTAGATGAGATGGTGGACAAACATTAGAAAACAGGCAGGCAAACAGGAGAAAGTCCAAATAAATCCATCCGCTCATAGTCATGCTGTTGTAACCGGGAGTAATTTTTTTCTAGCAGACGTCAACAGTTTTAAGTTGCAGACGCGTATCGGCAGGCGCGAACAGTTTAGTTTTCTACTCTATTCCGGAAAACTAATCAATATCTAGAGCAGTGTTTCTCAAGCGGTGTGCCGCGGCACACTAGTGTGCCGCCGCGCCTATCACAGTGTGCCGCAAAAATGTTGTAAATTTACTACATGAAGTATATTTTTAGTGAACATGTAATGCAAAACTGATCTTACAGCTTGAATTCATTCAATAATAATTGGATCTATCAACTGCTTTGAACAAAAATAGATATACTTCAAAATTATTTTAAACAATTAAGATAAAATCAAATTGAGAGTTTTCTGTATTCTACAGTACCCACAAATTAGTGTATTTAATTTAGTATACATCATTGTAATTTTTTTATTTAGGCACGGAGTCAGATAGGTGTGCCGCAAATTTTTAGAAAACTGAATAGTGTGCCGTGAACACAAAAAGGTTGAGAAACGCTGATCTAGAGAGTGGAAGGTATACGGTACTGAATAGAAATAGAAAAGATATGGACAAAAGGAAACCTTACAAATGAAAAATATTCATTCATTCATAACCCTTCACTCCCAAAGGAGCATAGGCCTTCAACAAACACCTGCCAAGTCCTCCTGTCACGTGCCATCATCTCAAGTTCTTTCCACGTTCTCCTCATCATTTTCACCTCTGTTGCCAGCTCTCTTCTCCATGTGCTTCTTGGTCTACCTCTGCCTCTCTTGCCCTGGGGGTTCCAGAACAAGGACTGCCTTGTAATGCTGTCAACAGGTTTCCTCAGAGTGTGTCCTATCCATCGCCATCGTCTTCTTCTCATCTCTTGTTCCACTGGCACTTGTCTAGTTCTTGTCATCAGTTCCACGTTGGTAACCTTGTCATACCATTTTAATTCCTCTATTCTACGCAATCACCCATTTATGAAAGTCTGTAGCTTTTTGGTTGTTGTCTGTGTTGTTCTCCATGTCTCAGAGCCATACAGTAGCACTGACTTCAAAATGAAAAATATAATGGTTGTAAATTAAGTGATGCTGGGATGAAGGAAAAAAAAATAAAGATCGTTGAGTGCCTTCAAATAGGTTTTCAATATAGGTTCGCTGTTCTTGTGGAATAAATGCCATTGCCAACGATGGAGCTGAAGATCCAATAAATACTTAACAGTTTCTTTTGATAAAGCATCTTCTTGGATCATTACCTCCTGACTGACAAAGCAAAGCAGTCAGTGGCCATCATGCCTGGTGGCATCTTGTAGGGTAGCAACAAACTGTCTCCACTTTGCTCGGTCGGTTGCCATCCTTCGTGCAGTGCCCCAACTCTGGTTCATGCTTTGTATCTCAGCCTCCACTGTTCTCTGCCATATTGTCTGTGGTCTGCCTCTATTTCGTCGTCCTTCTGGGGTCCATAGTACAGCATTTCTTGTGATGGTGTCAGGGTCTATTTTGGCTGCACCGTATAAGCAGTTCCTGGTTGGAGATGGTATTCGGCCGAAAAAATTGGAAGAATGTTCCTTAGGTAGAGGTTGTGCAGAAAGAGGATAATTTGAATTCCTTTTCTACTACTCTCCAGCACTCCGCGCCATAAAAAAGTACAGAAAGGACGCAACTCTCGTATAATCTTAATTTGGTGTTTGTGCTGTACTGATAATGCTGTTTAGGTTGGTGAAGGCTGTTCTGGCTTTATTCATTCTGTTACTGATGTCTTTGCATGCTCCGCCGTCTGGTGTCATTATACTTCTTAGATATGTAAATGTATTTGCTTGTTCCAGCTTTTACCTCCTTCTTTTAATGGGCATTAGATTTATTACATTTATTGTCATGACCTATGTCTTCTTCGGGTTGATATTCAGTCCCACTTTTGATAAAACGTAAAATTTCATTAATGTCCATTGTTACTTTTTTTACTTAGTCGTTCTTATTCTACCCGGGGGTGTAGACATTAGCCAGAGAGAGCACCATGTTATCCTATCAATTGTCTTCTTGCTGGCCTCGTTCCAGTCTAGATCTCCGTCTTTCAGAGATTGTCTGATGTTGTCCTCTCAGCCAACTCCGGGTAGTCCTGGAGATCTTGATCCTTGGCTCTTGCTTTCCTATGTTTTTTGTGGTAGCCGATCTTCTCCCATTCTACAGACATGGCCAGATCATTGCAATTGGGACTGTTCTACTCGGGGTCTGCAGAGGCTGGGTTTCGAGGCGATGAAGTATCGTCTGGTTGCGGGCCCTGTCACGTCTTATCACTTGGACCACTTTCCTCAAATACCTTATTTATGAGTTTTGAAGCTGACTCTTGTTGGTTGAAGTCGTAGTCTACGACTCAGATCCGTAAGTCAAAAGGGGTATACAGACATCTCAGTCGTCTTGTCCATTGTTACAGGACTAATAATTCTTGGGACTTCTGATTGTCTATATTGTCTATCTACCAAGCTTTATTTGTAACAGCAAACGCTCATCCATTCAATAACTAACGATAATGGCGCTCTCAGCTGTAACTGAACTCATGCGACTGGCGAGCGCAACAATGTTTGTATTCCATGGCCGTTTTAAAAATATCATTTTCATTCGCATTTTCATTTCACATGCAAAAGGCCATCAATATCACTGTGTCCAACCAACTAACCTGTCTGTCTATCTGTCTTTCCTTTTTTTCAGTCTGTCTGTCGTTCTTTCTTAGAGAATTGTACTATTGTAGGGCAGAAATATAAAAAAAGGCAATAATGCCTATTTCTTTACCCTGAAGAAATAAAGAGTTCCTTCGTCCTTTCTTTCTTTTTTACTTTGTTTGTTTCTCTCTTTCTTTCTTGCTTTTTTGTTTGTTTCGCTCTTTCCATCTTTCTTATTATTTCTTTCCCTTTGTCTGCTTGTTTGTCTTTACATAGTTGTGTCTAATTCCCTTCTCCGTGTGTGTGTGTTTTGTGTATGTGTGTGTCCATTTACAAGGTTTACAACCCACAACTCGTATCTATTTCTTTTTATCTGTCTCTCTATCTTTCTTACGAACGCCTATCATTTAATTATTTGCACTTATTCACAAAACTTTGGTTCCCCTTTATATTTACATCTAAATATATTAAAATAAAATTCAGTCTCATCGTCTCCAACACCCCATCGTTCCTTGGTGTACAGTTCAAACCAGTGAATCACGCATCAAAGCCACCTGTTTTCCAAGGAGAGGTGGCTGGCGCAGTTTCAAAATTCCTTTCACACTCTTAAGAACTGTTGAAAGAAAACTCGGATCTGAAATAATCATTACAGACGCTCAATATCGCAGACGCTGGTATATGGGTTCATAATTCGCGAGGCAAACGTTGTGGTAACGGCAAAGGTAATTGTATTCCCATAGCAGATAATGTGGTAGGGGAGTGAGGTGTTAGAGACTTTATTATAGAAGGTCCAGCTTTTTAAAAATAATTTGGGATGACCAGTTTCCTTCCTCGCTGTCTTTGCCTTCCCTTACTGAGCTGAGTTAGGTACCTATTTACAGCTGAGTAGACTGGAAAGTGACACTACCAGGTTTCGATCCTGAACCTTGTAGTTTTGCTGCGAAAAGCAGGAGCTCTAACCGTTTAGCCATTCGGACGCTACCGAGCGGTATGACTGTTTGCAAATGTTCACTTGATAGCTTGCTCTCTGTCTTTCTTGCTTTCTGACTTTCGGTCCTTCTATCTTTATTTCCTTTTTTTTTTTCTTTCGCACCTATCTTTCTTTCTTAATTTATTTTACTTTTTTCCTTATATATATGGAAATTTCTGCGAATTACTGCAAAGGTCATGTCTCCCAAATATGGAATGAAAACATCCGATCCTCTCTCGGCAATGTTTTCTCAAATACAACATCTTACTTTCATTAAAAGTAATATCATTGTATCGGAAACGATTATGTCATTCTTGTTTGTCCAGAAATGTGTCGCGCAGGCGAGTAATCTAACTACCTGTCGCTTGCGCAAACAAAATTTTTCGTTTACCCATCTGGTCGAGGAAGGCACATCAGCCTTATCAGCAATTAAACAAATTCGCTGGGCAAATTTAGTGCTAATCCGTAGCCTGATGTCGGGCACACCCGAAACTTTCCAACATGATTGTCGGTTAACATTATATCATCCGTCTCCTTTTCCAGCAGGGATGAACGGGTAAACAAACCGACTTGACTACTTATCACTGAGAGGAGTGTAAGATGATTTGAAAGTACTAAATATCTGCTTGATAGCAGGGAAAGAAAATGCGCCGACCACAGAAAAGCACGTAATTTAGTTCACACAAAATTGGAACTAAATACTGCCGGAGAGGAAAAAAGATCGACCCAATAATTATGTGACACCCTCTTCCCACAGAGGATATAAACTCTAATGCAAGTCAGTAGTATAGGCAGAAGTAATTTCAGTTTTTCCTTGTCTTTTAATTTAATTTTTTATTTACCTTATTCAAGAAGGCCAAAAAGTCGTATACTCGTAACAAATTTCGACTTTGTAAGATGCTATTGAAATTAGTATGTGCAAGAGTCGTTTTCTTTCCTATGTAAACTAAAAAATTACATTTTTGGCTGACCTTTCTTTTAAAAGAAAACAAACAAACAAACAAACATCACCCGGCCCGGAACGTTTAAAACATGACGTTTATTTATTTTGTTTTTTACAATCACGATCTCTCACGTGTGACATAATTTGTGCGCTCTCTTCTCCTCTCCAGCAGTATTGAACTACATTTGTTGTGCGTACTGAAGTAGGAGCATTATTCTATTGTTAGCACACTCTTTTTCCCTACTGTCATTATCCACGTTTCAAGCGTATCGTCCATGCCTGAGAGATTAATTGAGCCCTAAAACGTGATAATACCACATTTACTCCAGGTATATGCGAGCATGAAGTGTTTACTCAAGATTGCATAACTACTTCCGACTCGACGGCAGGATTAGGTGATTATTGATAAATGCAATCTTGGAAGGCATCTGGAAGAGCGAGCAGGACGAATGATGTAAGGAAACTTCCGGACAACCTGGTTATGATCAGGAAAAAATGTAAGAATTTGTAACGTAAACATTACCAAGAATTGTCAGATGTAGCAACTCCATATAAGAAGGATGACTGTTTGATATTTTAAACGCATGGATCATACAGAATATTGCATGAGGAAAAGTTTTCATAATATGAACTTTGAATGTATTGGCTGACATTTGAGGCGCCAATAAACAACAGCGCTGATTGGGAGTTTTGCAGAAAACGACAGGTGGAAGCATAGGCCGGGAACTTATAAGGTAGAAAATGTTTGAATTACGGCACTACATTCTTGAAAACGTCAACGTAGACAGCTCGGACCTTGCCACAGAAAAGAATAGAGTTGGATTCTGAATTTATAGAACCGGACAAAAAGTATTAAAAGCATCTCTGTACATCTGTAGAAAATTTGCCAACATTAATACGAAACCCGGAATTCTACAGGATAACTCACAAGCCCCAGAGGGATTCTGAAATAGAACTAATACCCTAGACGTGTGTTCGAGGCATCTCTGTTAAGTTGCCAGGACTATTCTACTGAGCAAGAAGTCTAAGATTTCTCAATTATTGAGGTGAGTGTTACATATTTTTTATGCTGTGAATTTGACACATTCATACTTGCTAGTGGTGTTAAAGATTAATACTAGGCTGGCAACCCCAGCATGTGAAAAGGATACATTCATGAACCACAACAGTAAGCGCTGTTGATTGCTTCATGCTAGTTCTCACGGAAGAACCAAAAGTAGAGGTAATCTCAGACTTCAAGGGGAGAAAGGAAATGGATGATGATGACATCATATGTATATTATCATTTGTAATGAGTTGTATGTATGCTTAAAGTTGTTCCTTCAGGCACAAGCCATTTGCCGCTGTCCAGTTGAAATATTTTCATTATATTAACTAAAAGAATGGTGATTTTTCATCACATGCCCTGAGTTATATGATATACACTCAGGGAGAGTACAAATTCTTATAAAAGAATCGGTGACGGACAGCGGGGAAAGGCACCTGATCAAAATCAGGAAAACAAATACTTAGCCGTGGAATGTGTTATTCCCT
This sequence comes from Oreohelix idahoensis, assembly GCA_024509875.1. NCBI lineage: Eukaryota > Metazoa > Mollusca > Gastropoda > Stylommatophora > Oreohelicidae > Oreohelix > Oreohelix idahoensis. The sequence continues at coordinate 190,472 of JAMPIV010005201.1, read as the reverse complement.
CTAAAGTTGGTGGTATGGATTGGAGAGACCATTTGAGGTTCTACTCACTTTACCAGCAGTACTAGTCTGTGGTTCGAAGCTTGAGATCGACACGTGAAACCTACATTCCATGGGTGGTGAAGATTCCTGCCTTGACCAGAAGCGGTTACTTCTAGACTACTTTGGAGACGTGCCCTTGCCACAGAGACGAAGTGACGGAACCAGCAGCACCACCATTTCAGCAATTTGGAAGCTAGGTTATACGTTTAGCAGGCCAGATCAAAAGACTATATTTTCTTCTCCCAAACCAAGTTCTACGATGAACGATAATTTCTCATAATTACCATTTCATATCTATTTACATTTGTTCCAAAATAATTGATCATTAAATGTGTTATATGTTGTTTTAATAAATTCATAGTTGAATTAATTATTACAGAACGAAAGGCACACATGTGAATCCTGATTTTAATATATGTAGTTATATCAACATCTGAAGAGCCAATAATAATAATAATAATAATAATAATAATAATATCGAGCCAATAACAGGAATTTCGTTGCCTTAAATCAGCTGGGGACACCAACAGTGGGGACACTGGATATGGATAAGGAAGAGATACTGAGAACAATTAATGATCACCTGTTAAAGAATAGATGGAATCATCAAGGTTAAGACTGTTGGAATATGGCATCAAACATTATAAGATAATCCATCTCCACAAAAGGCAGCGGGTCAGATATAAAGTTAACGTGCTCAGATTCATACAGCATTGTTCTCGAGGTAGAAGCATCATTATCCTTCTATCTACAACTCTGTCAAGAGTAATCTTGTGCGAAGGTAGACACCTTTGAAGACTCACATTAGATACTCTAGCTTTTGGCCACTGTTGGACAACTACTGTAGATCAAGGGGAGGCAACCCGTGACACACGGAACCCCTAGAGACTTCTCGCGGAACCCTGGCTAAGAAACGCTGTTGAACAGTGCAATTGAAAAGTCATTCCCGATTTTACAATGTTGACATCCTCACTTGCATTTATTTTACATTAAATGACACACACGTCAAAACTAGACACAAAAAATGCCATTGCACATTTAACTAATAAGGTCTATAGTGACGTTACAGGAGAGAGCAAATATTGCTACACACTATAAGGTCGTATGTTGAACGTGCCGCATCTTGCGTTGAGCTTAAATATTAATTTCACATAACATTTTATTATTGTTATTGTTAAACAGAATCGACAACATTACACCCCGGGCAAACCCATAAGTGCTCAGTCTCCCTCAGTATATGTCGAAGAGTGTGAATGATAACTGTTCCTGAAGCTCGCTGGTTATAAACACGACGGATGCCTCCTCTCATGGGTCCATCTCTGCTAGCCTTACGTTTGATGCCATATTCCAACAGTCTTAACCTTGATGATTCCATCTATTCTTTAACAGGTGATCATTAATTGTTCTCAGTATCTCTCCCTTATCCATATCCAGTGTCCCCACTTTTGGTGCCGTTGACGCTTGTCTGTCAACTCTCTCATTAAACATTTTATTAATGAAATAGAAGTGTAATTATCTTTATTTTGACGTTGGTTTCTTGTAAATTAGTTAGGTAAGAGGGAAGAAGTAATTTAAAAATTGGGAATGACTTTTCAATTCAACTTGTATTTAGTAATGCTTCGGGTGCTACAATTTTGGCTGAAACAAACCTACATATGCCATTATATGGTGACCTTTGGCGGATGAGGGAAAGTCCAAATGCTATCTGATCAATTTATATAAGCATAGACGTGTCATTTAATCTCATACCCTGGGCGATTTTCTCAACAGGGAGCCACCTATGTAGTAAACAAATGTTTTTTATTATTTTAGCACGTAGTATCTCCTTTTGGACTACATTACTTTGTTTTATCAACGCACACCTTTGCTACATTTTTATACTGACATTGCTAAAGTGCAGTAAATTTTATCGGCTGAAAAACAAAAATGTTATGTTTATATTTTCGTAGGACAAGCATTGTATCGTGAAATGTTGTTTACACATCCCACTTTTTGTTGTTGTTGAGAAGACATCTCCAATGTACGTCGTTACGAGAGACGTTTATCGGATAACTATGGAGGATGTTGCAGCGGTGATGGTAACTGAGGTAGCCGAGTTGGAGTGGTGGAAGTAGTAGCAGCCAAAGCCACAGCAGTTTGAGTAGTGGTTGTGGTATGTGTAGCTACAGCAGTAGTAGATGTAATACTGAGTATTGCAGCATTAGAAGATTGTGCTTTACTGTTAGGAAAGTAAAGGAAATGCTGATGGGTGTAAATGTGGCACCATTAAAATGACAGCTGCATATTTGCTGCGAGGGTGTCCAACATATAGAGAACTTAGAAAGCACATATGACCGTCACTAGTGTCATTCCTTGACAAACTCTACGGAGATACCAACAAACTCTACGGAGATACCAACAAACTCTACGGAGATACCAACAAACTCTACGGAGATACCAACAAACTCTACGGAGATACCAACAAACTCTACGGAGATACCAACAAACTCTACGGAGATACCAACAAACTCTACGGAGATACCAACAAACTCCACGGAGATACCAACAAACTCTACGGAGATACCAACAAACTCATGTTGTCCACTGCTTTCTTTTCACATATTCAAGTTGACGACTGACAGTATACGAAGAAGAACACTACTCATATAGTCCTTCTCATATCTCACACAACGGAAGGCTGCTTTCAAATTGTTATGTCTGAAAGTTTCTCTCGTCTACCAAAGCGCAGCTCGCAACTGTCATCTTTCGTCACAGTCTCTTTTACAACCTCCGCACTATCAGCCAACCGTTAGGACGTATTTTCATCGCATGATATGATAAGTCAAACATACACGTGAGACACCTTTTCGCATACTTACATCTGCTAAACTTTAACCTAGGGTTCCCATTCGTCCCGTTTTTCCCGGGACAGTCCCGTTTTTTGATAAAATGTCCCGGTGTCCCGAATTTATTCCAAATGTCCCGCTTTTTAAGGGTCCTTCCTGAAAAAAAAAATCTTTGGGTAACGGATTTTATTCCGTGTTTTAGTAGTGTTACTTTATCAATTTCCGGTTACAGTGGACCCTCGGTTTGAATCTCGAACAAAAATTCGAAAGTCAACCAAAACAGTGTTCAGTGAGCATCTACCAAATGATTTAATGCGTATTAGCATTATTATACAGTATTTTTATCGTTTTTCATCCGCATAATGCCGAAACGTAAGTGCAGTACAAATGATAACATTACAAGACAATGTCCCTTCATTAAAGGTGTAGATGAAAATGTGGAATGTACTTTATGCAGCTCTAAATTTTGCATTTCACATGGTGGTCGGTCAGACGTAGTCAACCACGTGAAACGAAAAAACATAAAGGTGCTGTTGAAAGTAAGGCTTCCAACAGCAGTATAAGTCATTTCTTAAATGCTAAAACCCAGAGTGAAAAGGAAATGGAAAAACAGTTATCATTGGCAGCACAGGAAGTAACCTTCGCTTATCACACGGCGTTGCATAACCACAGCTTTAAGTCCATGGACTGCACAACAGCCATCGTGAAAAAACTTTTCAACGATAAAGTGGAAGTTGTGTTAGTTAATGTGTGTTTTTTTTATACCAGTATCTTATTTTAAGTGCAACATATAATATATAATAGATTTATTTGTGCTTTACCTTAATTTTTAACGTGTCCCGTTTTTTTACAAAATGTCCCGGGTTTTTAGGTAAAAATTTGGAAATGTCCCGGTTTTTAAACAAAACATTATGGGAACCCTACATTAACCATAAGGAAAAACTGTAACATCACTTAGCTGACCCAGCAACTACCATACCTGGTAGGCTTAGAGCACCATAAGAAACTTACATATTCTAAGTTTTAAATATCAAACAAATAGTTATCTGCCTGCACGGTATAAAAATAAACAAACATATCAACAGCTTTTTATTATTCTAGCAGGTAGAATCTCCTTTTGGAATACATTACTTTGTTTTATCAACACACATTTTTGCTACTTTGTATACTGACACTGATAAAGTACAGTACATTTTATGGGCTAAAATACAAAAATATTATGTTTTCGTAAGTCAGGCATTGCATCGTGAAATTTAAACGAAAATCTTAACATAAAAGAGTTCCCTCAGGTGGAAATTTGAGCAGTAATGTTGTTTGCTTTGGCCTCTGTTTTATTGACGCTTTAGTAAACAATTTTTTTTCGGTCTAATAGCTTGAATTTAAGTTGAATGTTTTTAATACACCGTGCATAAATCAATTAAACGCTCTTTCGCGATTCAAAACGTTTGAAAGCTGTCAAGTGCTTACTTGAGTGCTCTATATTATTGCTATTTATAAAATGTTTGATTCTTTTGTATTAATTATGTCTACTGTTTTTAAAATGTATCCTTCCTTTACAATTAGTCCGTTTACTCACACTTTGTTTTTTCTAGAAAAATCTCCAGATTGGGAGCCTGAAATGTTCGAACTCGAAACACACGGAGAAGAGAGTTAGCGACAGACATGAAAGGGATCTAAGAAGATGAGGAAAGATCTTGAAAGGATGGCACAAACAGGAAGACTTGGCGTGAATTTGTTGCAGGCCTGTGCTATGAAATCTGGTAGCGTCATCCTCCAATCTTCTTCTTCCTGACCTTTCAACTCGCAACGAAGCTACGGCCGTCAGCAAACTTTTGCCAAGCCCTCCTGTCCCGCGCATTGAGCTCATTTTCATCCCCTTCACGTCTGTCTTCAGTACTCCTTTCCTGTATGTTCTGGGAAAGAGAACTGGGGACAGACATGGAACCTGGTAGTATCACGTTCCTGTCTACCCAGCCGTAAATGGGAACCTAATTCTGCTCTTGAATTAATGAAGGCAAAGACAGCGAGAACTCGTCACCCCACCTCGTAAAAAAGCTGGATCTAGTATTGTGACGTCTCTAACACTTCACTCCCCTTCGGCAGTTTCTGATACAGGACAACCTTTACAATTGTTCTATAGGACACTGATACGTTATGCAATGAAGAGGTAAATGTATACATCCAGTAAAATGAAACGAAAGCAATGAGTCAGTCTGTTCTATGCAAACACTCGACTGAAATTATCAACGTAAATTGACTAATACAAGCCGACGTTACCAATATTGCCAGCTGCTGCACCTGGTGTATCAGTTGGGTATACGATATTGATATAAATTAAAGTTGGTAATGTAACAACTAATGAAAACAGGAAGCCATACATAGACATAAGCATGGTAATGTATCCTTACGCCAATCAATATACATATTTTGTATAGAAAGCGAATAATCCCCGCCCGTTTTGTTCTTGCTCGCAAGTAAACCGTCTATCTCTTGACAGTACGTCACAAACATACACGCAAAGTGAATATTATAAGCGCCGGTTAAATTTAATACTTAGATGCCTCCGTTATCATTAATACTCAGAAGTGACGGTTATCAGCAATGATGCCTGGCTCATAATCAGTACTCAGAAGTGACGGTTTTCATCAATGCTTTAAAGCGACGGTTATCAGGACTAATTTAAACTGACGGTTATCATCAAAACTTAGAGGCGTCGGTTATCATCAAAACTTAGAGGCGTTAGTTATCATCAAAACTTAGAGGCGCAGGTTATCATCACAACTTAGAGACGTTGGCTATCATCAAAACTTAGAGGAGTTGGTTATCATCACAACTTAGAGGCTTTGGTTATCATCAAAACTTAGAGGCGTCGGTTATCATCAAAACTATAAGGCGTCGATAATCATCAAAACTTAGAGGCGTCGGTTATCATCAATGGTTAGATGCATGGATTATTATCAATATTCAGAATTGACGGTTATCATCAATGCTTTAAAGCGACGGTTACCATGACTAATTTAAAGTGACAGTTATCATCAAAACTTAGAGGCGTCGGTTATCATCAAAACCTAGAGGCGTTGGTTATCATCAAAATTTAGAGTCGTCGGTTATCATCAATATTAGAGGCGTTGGTTATCATGAAAACTTAGAGGCGTCGGTTATCATCAAAAACTTAGAGACGTTGGTTATCATCAAAACTTAGAATTGACGGTTATCATTCATACCAAATGGCAGCAGTTATTACCAAAATTTAGAACCGACGATTATCATCAATACCTAATGGTGCAGTTATTATCAAAACTTAGAAGTGACGGTTATCATCAATACTTAGAAGTAACGGTTACCATAATTAATTAAAAGCGATGGTCGTCATTAATTCTTAGCTGTCTCAGTTATCATGATTCATTAGAAATAACGGTTATCATGGCTAAGTAGAATTGACGGTTATCATCAGTACCTAGTGGCGGCAGTTATTCTCAAAACTCAGAAACGACGGTTATTATCAATACTTAGAATCGTTGGTCATATCAATGCCTAGCAGCGTCGGTTGTCATCACCACCTAGAAGGGTCGACTTTCATCAATACTTAGATGTGTGGGTAATCATCAATACTTAGATGGGTAGGTGATCAATATTTAGATATGTGGGTAATCATCAATACTTAGATGTGTGGGTAATCATCAAAATTTATAGGTGTGGGTAATCATCAATACTTAGATGTGTGGGGTAATCATCAATACTTAGATAGGTGAGCAATCTTCAATACTTAGATGTGTGTGTAATCATCAATAAATCAGAGGCACATCTCCAATCCAACCTTCAAGTCTGTAAGGAAGAGCTGGAGAAGAGAGGGATGGTCATAAGCAGCTCTATAACAAAATCCATGGTGATATCACGAGAAGAAAGAAGACATCAGATTACGCTGGGAGAACAGGTCCTGGAGCAGGTCGACCACTTTAAATACCTCGGCACTATTATAGACCGAAAGGGAGGCATCAAAGAAGAGTTGGCCACTCGATAAGCAGCAGCTGAGAGACTTTTGCAGGCCAAAATCGAGAATTCCTCAGCAAGAGAGAGGTTGCTAAGAAAACGAAGATGGCTGTATACCGCTCCACCAGTGTGTGTCCTATCCATCACCAGCGTGTTCTTCTCAGCTCTTGTTCCACTGGCACTTGTCTGGTTCTTGTCATCAATTCCACATTTGTGACTTTGTCATACCATTTCAGTCCTTCTATTCTACGCAAGCACCCGTTTATAAAAGTCTGTAGCTTTTGGTTGTTTTTGTTGCTCTCCATGCCTCAGAGCCATACAATAGGACTGACTTGACATTTGAGTTGGAGATTCTTATTTTCGTGTTGGACTTGATTTCTCTTGACCTCCATATGTTTCCCAGGGCAATGAAAGCGCCTCTTGCTTTTTGTATTCTCATTTTGATATAATTGTCTGTCCCTTCAACTTTGTCTGTATTACTACCAAGATATGTGTACGATTCTACATCCTTTAGTAGTGTTTTTTCAAGTTCAATCTTGTTATAATTTCTTGCATTTATTCTCATAATCTTTGCCTTTTCCCTGTGTATTTTCAGGCCCACTTGTTGAGACCTCTCACCGAGAATTTTTATATACTCTTGCATCTGATTATGGTTATGGGACAGAAGAGCCAAGTCATCTGTAAAATCCAGATCATCAAGCTGTTTAGTCAGATTCCACTGGATTCCATTTCTGTTGTGTGATGTCGATGTTTTCATAACCCAATCTATTGCTAGTAAAAAAAGAAATGGAACGAACGAACGAACGAACGAAATCTTTATTTCATCAGGGTAAAGAAATAGGCATAATTGCCTTTTTACATTTCTGCCCTGCAATACAATTTTCAGCGTGTTAAAAATTAAAATATTAACAACAAGAGGCATCCCTGTCTCACTCCCGTTCTTATCCTAAACGGTTCTGTAAGTTGTCCTTCATGAAGAACCTGCATGTCATGTCTTCATAGGTCTTCCTTATTAAGTTAATGATCTTCATGGGAACTCCACAATGACTTGTGGTAGCTAGAAAAAAAAAATAACAATCCCGTCATATTAACAGAAACTCTGTTTGACGAGATACTGCTTAAACAGCGCAGAGTACGCTGGCTTGGCCATGTCCGCCGCATGGAAGATTGTCGCATCGCTAAAGATATCTTCTTCGACAACTGGCAGATGGAAAAGAAATTAGTAGTGCAACCTCAGCTGAGGTTCAAAGACGTGTGCAAGAAAGACGGGAAAACACTGGACATAAATCCAGCAATCTGGAAGGATGAAACTGCCGATTGCACCAAGTGGCGATGCTCCCTGCGGCACCACATCAGATTAGGCGAAAAAATCGCTCTCACAACAAGCAGAAGATAAAAGAAAACTCCGAAAGGAACACCAGGTAAAAAGCAGCTGAGGGCTATCACCCGAAGGGCGCATGCTCATAGTCAGTCATGACTGAAGAGGCGCATCTCCATAGTCAGTCATGACTGAAGGGGGCTGCTACAACTATTGGACGAGATGAATTTATGTACTTTGAAAATGCCAAAAACTTTACCGGGGGTAAAGATAAGCGCATAAAAGTAAGAATGAGAAATGTAAAAGCGCCTCATTTGGCACGGTGCAATGTCTGGAAATTCGAGGAAAGACGTAAAATAAACATATGGTTCTAAATAATTGAGAAAATTGAATGGCAGAAAGAAATCATAAATCAAGGCTTTTGGAATACTTACTACTTAGTCGTTCCCCTTCTACCGTAAGGTGTAGAGGTTTGGAAGAGAGAGCGCCAGACTATCCTTTCGGCTGTCTTCCTTCTGGCCTGGTTCCATTCTAGTCCTCGGTCCTTCAAAGATTGTCTAATGTTATCCTCCCAGCGGACTCTGGGTCGTCCTGGGGATCTGGATCCCTGGCTCTTTGTTTCCCATGATTGTCGTGGTAGCCGATCTTCTCCCCTTCTGCAGACATGGCCAAACCATCTTAGTTGGGACTGTTCTACTTTGGTCTGCAGGGGGTGGGATTTTAGGCCATGACGTATTGTCTGGTTGCGGACCACGTCTCTTCTTGTTGCTTCAACCATCTTCCTCAGATACCTCATTTCTGAGGTTTGGATCTGGCTTTTGTGGGTTGTAGTCATTGCCCATGACTCGCATCCATATGTCAAGACTGGGACATAAGGTGGAGCGGTATACAGCCATCTTCGTTTTCTTACCAACCTCTCTCTCTTGCTGAGGAATCCTCGATTTGTGGCCTGAAAAAGTCTCCCAGCTGCTGCTTTTCGAGTGGCCAACTCTTCTGTGATGCCTCCCTTTCGGTCTATAATAGCTCCGAGGTATTTAAAGTGGTCGACCTGCTCCAGGACCTGTTGTCCAAGCTTAATCTGATGTCTTCTTTCTTCTCGTGATATCACCATGGATTTTGTTTTAGAGCTGCTTATGACCATCCCTCTCTTCTCCAGCTCCTTCCAGACTTGCAGGTTGGATTGGAGATGTGCCTCTGATTTAGCAATCAGGGCAATATCATCAGCAAATGCCAGCTCTGAAATACAGACCTGTCTCATCTTCCAGTACCCCACTGAATACTTTCTTGTTCTCTCCTTACATGCCTTGATGACATCGTCCATGAGGAGTATGAAAAGATAAGGTGACAGGATACCACCTTGTCTTACACAAGTGGTGGTCCTGAACTCTTCTGACTTATGGTTTGCTGTCCTCAGAAAATATTGGTACATTTTGCCTATTGTACAAATCAGGAAAACTAAGATTTTATTTATCTACGTTATTCCTGGTGCGATTTTATTCATCTAAAGTTTAAAATACGCTCTATATTATTCTACATATTTCTAGTAAACAACCTTTTTCATTCCTAAATGCATTTTATTCTATGCGTACGTTACACAGCTAAATAATGGACTAACCTGAGGCTTCGATGCATTCAACTAGAGATTTCTCCCGTCCTCTATCAGTATTTGTAAAAGTATTAGTACTTACGGGTAGAGCAACATCCCTAATATCGTTTTGATTGCCTCTTCCAGGTGGTACTTCTTTCATAATGATATAGTTAATTGTCCTTTGATACTTGTTTGCACATATTTGGACTTCCATTTTATTTATCCAAGGCTGTAGTAAACACGGCATAACGGTGCGTTCTGATTGGTCTGTGTATCTTGCAGTTCTTACAATGTATTGCGCGCGGTGTGGTCAGAGTTACGCAGAATTCGTGTTGTGAGCCAGACGTCACTTCACGACCCCTTCTCAGTGTTCCTGGTAAAATCTACTCTAGAATCCTAGAGCAGAGACGTAGACGCCTAGCTGAGCCACAATTGGATGAGGTCCAGTGCGGATTCCGAGCAAACCGAAGTACTCAAGACCTAATCTTCACACTCAGACAGCTGAGTGAAAAGGCTCTTGAGTATCAGAGTGAGACCCATCTTTGTTTCATAGATCTGGAAAAGGCGTGACAGGGTCCCCTGGAGCAAACTTTGGGACAGTTTGGCAAGGAAGAACATTCCAGCACCTCTGATTCATTGTCACGGGACGCGAGTAAGTCTGCAATTAAATTCCTAAAACCTAATGGTAATATTTTGTCGGTAAATTTCTCACTGAATGAGTGTGTATTTCGACTTTCTATACTGATTGTCGGCACAGACATCGTTTTCATCAGTCGTGGAAAATTGACCAATTTTACAAGGAATGTTGACATAACAATAGCCATCGCTCGGCGTGAGTCTTGTAAACGTAATAACATTCACCTGTAGAAAGTCATAAATGTCGCCCAACAGGGAGACATTACATAAACAGTCCATCGCCGGACGTCGCGGGTGTGTTTACACAAAGCCAGTAATACCCAATTAGTATTTTGGCTAGTAATAGAACATAATGTGCAGTCGGCGACAGAAGGCCAAGTAATTTTACAATGAGTATTGTGGTCAGTCGTTCAGACAAAGTAATATTGGATTAAAGGAGACTGAAAGTCTGAGCCAGGGACAACATGAAAGCAGTATGAATACGAAATTATAACGAGAAGAACAACACTGTACGTGCCCCAAAAGACGAACGCAGACAAGTTGTCTCGGATAAGCAAAATATGAGAGCGACCATAGCAAAATAATACAGGAAATTGTACACAGTTTGAGGACGGAATGTCTGACTTTAGGAAAACAAACGAAATTTCACATGACACAGGAAGCGAACCCGAAAAATCGCCCTAGGCGATCCAGACGATATATAACCCAACTATATTCATTGCTTGGCATTGGTAAGAGAAACCATTCCGCCAACCAAGACTTGGGGTTCTAGATTTCACAAGAAAGAATCAAGACATTGTGTCAGTGAAATTCGTATAGGGACACCAAGGTTAGTGTAATATATTTTGTACTTTATCATTATTATGTCTTAACTTCATTCAGATAATATATACATATTTTCCATAAATATAACACTGTAAATACCAGTCACGTTTATTATAATATTATATTTCACACTAATAAGTACAGGTTGCAATAAACGCCATGCAGAGAATGATTATATTTATAAGATTGCACAGTTTCCAGTAACTATAACGAAGTAAATACAAGACACTTTTATTTTGCCTCTTACATTACATGTTAAACGTGCAGTAAACACCGCACAGCCCTTTCTTATAGTGATAAGGTTTCACATACAAGACACTACAGGCGTAGCATAGTTTACGGGATACTTACAAAGGGTTCATTATTTTATCCATCACAGTGGTAGAGACAGGGACCATTTGAGATACTCATCCTTAGTCTACTACGTGGTTGGCGTTAATCACAGGACAAGCTTTAGAGTAGGGCCGACCGAGATACTGCGACGACACGCATCTCACACGTAATTAACGGCAACAACCTACCAATACTCCACGGGGGTCAGAAAGGAATTTACCAGGCGGTGAAGGGTCTTTCTATCATCGACTACCCACCCAAAAAAGAAAGCAGAAAATACCCAGAAGGATTGCTGCATTTCTAAATAGCTGTCCACGTGAAATTTAATGATCTGAAGTGGCAGTCGCCAACGGATGATTTTTACAACAAGTGCCTTTGAGAAATTTAATGATCTGAAGTGGCAGTCGCCAACGGATGATTTTTTACAACAAGTGCCTTTGAGAAACTATGATCAAAAGCTGCAAGAGCAGACGGGAGATTTTGTAACCCCAGTGCCTACCAAATTTATCGAGATCCTAAATTACATGCAGTAATGGACAGATTCTCCCTGTACAATTGATGCACCAACAAATACGAATATACAACATATTTCCATCATCGTCACCACATAAGCAAAATACCAAGACAACAAAAGGACATCTGCATAACAGACGAAGTCTCACCCGCCTAACATTGTGTTCAACCTCACCCATGAATAAGACACCTCGGACGCTCGGGACAATGTCAACACAGGCATTGTGAAAGACAAAAATACAAGCCGTGGACACCTGGCGAACTGAGTGAACCGTCCAATGTTATTGTAGGCAGACAAAGACTTGTCCATTGTGTTCAAACAACCAGAGTTTATTGACAGTTAGCAAGAGACCAAGAAACACAAGATATCCTTTTTGTTAGTATTTAGGAGTTACTTAAATTCATCATCATCACATAGGGTAGACTTTAGATTCATTTGTGTATTTTGCATTAACTAATATCTTTCTTCACAGGGATAGTTAATGTTATTTCTAGTTGCATTTGTATCAGTGTAATTGAATGTTGTTATATTTCAGAACATTAATAAATGTTGTAGTTGTGTTTACCAACACACGTTATCACATATATAGAGAAGGAACGAAAGTGTGCGAAAGAGACATACTGTTCTTCTTCTCTTTCTCTTCTGTTCACTCAGTGTAATAGGGGAGTGGGGGCTCGTTAGTATATAGAGGGGGAGATAGAGTGGTAGGAGGTATATGTCACGAGATCCAGAATCACTGGGGCTATATGCTGGGAATTCATCCCAAAGTCTTATATTCACCTTCTCCACTCCTGCTGCTCATCTTCAACCGGGTGCCAGGCGAATCTGAGCCATTGACAAAGCCGGCACCTCACAGATAACTCTCTTTGGTTACCCTCACAGGGGTAACTTTGTGACATTCATGCTATACAGAGCTTCTACAAGGAAGTTTTGAAGGTGGCTGTTTGTTTTCTGTTTTTCTTTGGCTTTCCAGATTGGTGTGTTTGTTTCTAGAGCTTCTTTGAGTATGTATTTTGTCTCTTGGAAGACTTGGCACCCCTGGTACCTGGCACTGTGGTTACACTGGCAGTTTATACATCTTCTGTTTTTATTTTATTGTTTGTAATCTTTGTCCTCTTTAGCCATTGTGCAGTCTATGTGTCTGTGTGCTCCTGCACAGAAACTACATCTTGTTGCTCTTTTACAAGCATGCTGCTCGTGACTAAAGCCTTGACAATTTGTAGACTGGATGATGTTTGGTATGAATATTTCAGTCTTTTTGGTTCTCTTGCGGAGTTTGACTTTCTTGGGTATTTCTGCACCCTGTATTCTCAACACTACCACTGAAGTATTCTTTTGGTGCTTAGTTTTAATTCGTTCTACCTTTTCTATCTTAATTTCTGGGTTTTCTTTCACTATGTTTGTGTGGATCTCTTCTTCTGTTAAGTTTGTATCGATGCCCTTGATAACGACTTTTCTAATCTCTTTGATCAGCTCCATTTGTATATTTATTTTATGTGGGAGTTGCACTTCTTTAGAGTTTTCTTTCAGCTCATTTATAGGATCTTGGCTTTTTCTGTACTGTTCAAGCGGAGTACTACACCATTGCTTGTTTTTTTTAATCTATTAATAGATTTTTTGTCTATTATTTTTTCTAAGATACCATGATTTTTTCATCGGGGAGGGCTCTCAGGGTGGCTTCTGTCCCTCCTGTTTGAGTAATTTTAACTCTTTTTCTCTGGGTTTTTGTTTCCTTTAGGCTGTCCTCGGCACTTTCTTTGTGTTCTTTGGTTTCCTGAGTGCATTGGTCGGCATTTCCCTGTTTGTCCTTCCTAATGTGTTCTGCGGCTTTATTTCCTGTCGAAGTTGGTGTTCCATTGTTTGTAGCACCTTGCTTTGATGTCAGAATTTCTTTTTCTTTCTCGTTGCTTTTTTTTGTTTGATTCCCTGTCTTTATTAACTTCAGAGTTCACTTTTATTTGGTCCTTGATGGTTTCAATTTTGTCCTTAATTTCTGTGTCCTTTAGACCAGGGCTTTTGTTCCTCTCATTTTCTGTCCGTTTTGATGTTCCTTCCTTAGTATGTCTTTCTGTTGTTTTGCTCCAAGCTTTTCCCTCCCCTGACTGCAATCTGGTTAGCATTATGTTGGACTTATTTTCTCTTATTGTGCTACAAATTTTTTGTTGTATACGAATTGTCTTTACTTTTTTTTTAAAATATTGTCTAATTACTCTATCTTTTTTTTATACCTATCACTGATGACTTACAATTAGTATTTATGCTCTATCTAGGCCTAATGCTAAATTAACACAAGACAAGTTATTCATATTTTTTTTAAAATATGTACATTTTACATTATGTTTAGATATCAAAAGTTAAATAATCCTACTACTAAGCTAGTAAATTTGAATTAAATTTAATTTTGTTCACTCGCGGCTCAACGATGAAGATGCCTGTATTAATTACACAAAGAAAAACAAGATGGCTACTGCACTTTACAAATGAAGACCCCACATGGCGGGCCTACCTGGGCTTATTTATTCTATTTCACTAATATTTTTATTTATACCAATACTCCTATCAATTATTAACTAACGTTAAAAGCAATTAACCAATACTCGAGGTGATTAACAATATTTAGTTTAAATATGTTAGAGAAGAGAAAAAACTTATCTGAAATTCGTCTTGTGTAGCGTACTGAAAACTTTCACTGGGTGTGGAAAATACTTCTTTTTTTTTTTTTTAAACTTTTATTTGCATTCTTTTTCAATTTACAAAGTCGTGTACATTTTACAAAGTGAAATGCATGGAAAATTTTCCAAGTTACAAATCATGTGCGTTTTACAACAAAGAAACATGATAAAAAGGTTACATGGCAATATAAAGACTTCTCTGTTCTTGCAAGTACTTTTGTACTTGTGAATGAATTTATATGTTTTAGACAAGGGCTTTGGTATGTATAAAACCTGGGAAACAAAGGTGGGAAGGAAAAGAAAACAGGATGTGTATTATTGGCGCGCTTATGTATAAACATATGCATATATATTTAAAAAACCCATATTTGTTTCATGTATTTGGTTACTAATGTTAGTGAAAGCTTCTTAGTGTGACATACATGGAGTTGTTGTTGTTGTTGTTATTGATCCAGCGGCACTTGGGCTCTCGCCCTTCGGCCCAATGCCATGTAAAGATATCTGCATGTTTTCGCAAGTTGTTCTGTATCTCCGTACAAGGTGTTCCACTTATCTGGTCTGGGAGGAAGAAGCATTTTTCTAACATCATCGAGTGCTGGGCACTCATACATGCATGGAGTAAAAGTGCAATAAATAAAGGTTGCACTAGCACACACGCACGAATGAAAAGAAAGGTGAGACTGTGTTCCGAAAGTAAGCCAGTACAAGCTGGTTTTCGGAAACGAAGATGTCTTAGAGGCACGATAGGCGGACCAGGAAAGGAGGGAAGCTTGAAAGACCAAGTTTAAAAGAGCGTGGTCAGTATGTGTTACACAACGCTGAGTAGCCACGAGGACCTAGCGCACACTGTCACGAAGAGAAAGACGGAAGTTAACGGAGTATTTTGGAAGCGGTAACAGGGATGTTGAGGAAGGATTCCCTCACCTCCCCAATTTTTGTTGTTTACATACATTTACATTACGGATACACATATGCAATACGATATACACCCATGCACAATCATATTGACATTTCAAAAGCTTTAAACATTATTATTACACATTCGATGTATTTTCTGAAGAAAAACGGCCTTACAAAATTTACAAGCATACTTTCTCAAAGATACTGTTTTGTCATTTCTTTCTTTCCTTTTTTCATTTGTGGTGTTCTTTTTAACAGGTTTTTTGCGATCTTTATTTGCTTCCATTTCAATTTTCAAAACATGTTCATTTTACAACATAGAATACGATAAAAATACATACTATTTAAGGACTCGCGTGCATTTACCAGTAATTTCATACACATACATACACAAATTGAGTTACTTCAAAATTTTTTATTATGTAAAATTAAAATATTCATATAAAACTTCAATTACATGTACATTCTCAAGGTGCATATACATATAAAAACATACACACACATATTTTGAAACATACTCTTACCTCTCAGCTTTTATGTAGATAAGATGGAGGAAAAAACTTCCAGATCAAGAGAACATGTGCAGATTAAAACAAAGGTGATATATTTTACACACACAGCACATTATATAGTAAAAAACCATAGGTGCCTAGAGATAGGATTGGCGGACTGGGGCGAGAGCACACTATTGAAAGCCCCGGGTAGGAGAGTGGTCAGTTCGTGTTTCGTCCTGCTTTATGGGCAGGTTCTATTTAAGGAGGCTAGCATGCACTTGCACGAAGTGAAAAGTAGAAGTAAATGGGGGAAGTTTTATAGCGTTTAGTTCACTAACTTAAGTTGGAGGAAGCAGAGGAATTTTTCTCTGTTGTACGATAGACGCATGTGCTATTGACCCTGCCTTTTGGAGAAAGACATTTAAAAGTATCTGTGAGTTAAAATGGTGGTATTTGAACACTGCTAAATTTCTAAAAGTTCAAATGAAATATCTGTACTATGACAATAACGTGAGCAGTTTCGTTTGTGTGTCTGATGTTGTTCTTGGGATCGTGTTTAGTACAATAGCTCTGTAAATGTCTACGGGTTGTTTCGTGTGTGAGGCAATGATATCTTGCAAAGCTTTCCTCATGGGTGTGACTGTATTGCACGTGTAATAAATATGATCTTCAGTTTCTTGTATGCGTGTTTTGCACAGCTGACATTGTGATATTTGCTTGGATCTGTGAGCGTCTCGTTTTGTTGGGGTGTCATGTTGTATATAAATGAATGCAGTCAGCGAC
The DNA here is from genome assembly GCA_024509875.1 of Oreohelix idahoensis. Taxonomy (NCBI): domain Eukaryota; kingdom Metazoa; phylum Mollusca; class Gastropoda; order Stylommatophora; family Oreohelicidae; genus Oreohelix; species Oreohelix idahoensis. Next base: position 173,555 of record JAMPIV010005201.1, on the reverse strand, counting down.
CCATAGCTTGACTGCTTGCATCAAGACCAGCGAACCAGAGCTGGTCAAGACCGCACTCCACCTCCACGTGGTGGTCCTGGAAACAGTCTGCAGCAGTGCAGTCTGGCTGAGCGAGTGCGGATCGAAATGGGAAGGCAAACCCGGTCCCAAAAAATGCCGTGCAGAAGTCGGATGTGTCGACCGAAAGGTGCAAATATCACAGCTTAGGCGCAAACAGACACAACGCAACCACCGTCCTTTTCAGGGTGAACGAAGAAGAAGAAGTATATAAGTCTAAAGGTCACTGCTCTTGCTTTGGCAGTGACGTGAGGGTTGTGTAGGTTGGTGAAAGTGTCAGTATAATTTGTCTTGAAGTATTTCTGTCCTCTTTTAATTCTGAGATGTAGTGGGGGTGCTTGTAGTTTGACTAAGTGTTTGTAGATTACATTTGTTTTTTTGGTGAATTGAGTTTTCCTGTCCGTGAATGGCGTGTATGCATGATTTATAAAAAGATGGTAGTGGGCCGAAACGGTGCAGCATTGAGTTGAAAGTTTCAATTATTTAGGCAGTAAAATGACTCAGGATGGTGACACAACAAGAGAAATCCATACTAGAATTGCTTTGGCAGCTAGCGCCTTCAATAGATTATCTAACATTTGGAAATTACGATCATTGAATATACACTTACCAAGCTTCGTCTGTTTTAATTCAAATGTTATCTCAGTGTTAACATACGGCTGTGAGAGTTGGAAAATAACAAAATTCATTGGAGAACAAGCTGAATACATTCGAGAACAAATGTCTTAGAAAACTCATGAACATCAGTTGGAAAGAATTCAAGACTAATCGACAAATAAGAGAAGACTCTAGGCAGAAATATGTCTCCGACTATATAAGGAAAAGACGATGGTCTTATATCGGTCATGTCCTACGAATGCAAAACAACAGAATACCACTACAGGCGCTCACTTGGGTTCCTGAGGGTAAGAGGAAAAAAGGAAGACCAAAAGAAACACTCAGAAGAACAATAATAAGAGAAGGAAGAACGTTGGGCCTAAATAATGTGCAAGAGCTAAGAGGAGTGGCGTCACAACGAACAACCTGGAGAGCACTGGTTTCTGCCTTATGCGCCGTGTTTGGTGCTTAAAGAATTTATTATTATTATTATTGAGTTGATTAGTGGTCTCAGTTTGGTGAGCCTGAGCCCCATGTAATAGTGTGCTGGCGTGTGTTGTTCGGGATGTTTGATGATGCTCCCTACGTGTTTGATTCTAAGTGCTTGGATCTTCGTCTCTATGTCCTGGAGTGCAATCCCTCCTTGTTTCTTGTCTTGTATGAGTGTCTTATGTTTTATGCTGTAAATTGTTCGACTGAAAATAAATCTTCTGATATGTTTGTTTATGTCTGTAATGGTCTGCTTTTTTTTTTGGGGGGGGGGGGGGGGGGGGGGGGGGGGGGGGGGGGGGGGGTGGGTGGGGGGGGGGGCGGGGGGTACGGGGGTAGGGGAGACGGGGGGGGGGGGGGGGGGGGGGGGGGGGGGGGGCTGGGGGGGGGAAGGGGGGGGGGGGGGGGTCAAACATTGTGGCTACATAAATTATTTTAGGGATGAGAAAAGTGTTTACAATCAAGCTTCGTTCAAAAATTGTTGTGGTTTTGAATTTGTATCTATGTAGTTTGTCTGTCATTTGTGATGTTAGGTTCTGCCATGTGTCTTTGTGTGTGCGGTTTGGAAAAGTGATGCCATAGATTTTGATATTGTTTGTTGGTGTAAGTCCCCAGTTGAGGTTTTTTTTTATATCGCAAACGGCTCCGGTGTCGACTCAGCCTCATGAATTGGGTACCAGAGCTTTCCCAATGGAAAGTCTGTTTTCTTTTTTTCCATTTGCCTATGCCCAATTTTGTTGATTTCTGTATATTTACTTTAGCTCCACTACTTTTGCTAAAGTCGTCGAAATGTTTAGGATATTTGCAATAGACTTATCTCTAAAGTTACTTGCTAGAACGTAGAGTAAAGGGGAGAGTAGGCACCCCTGTCTAACAGATCGTGGAAATTTTTTTTTTTTTTTTAAATACCTTTATTCAGGTCAGTGTAACAATATTATTTACAACAATTTTTACAAATATCACATCAATAAAGAAACCCCTCCCCTTCCCCCAAAAAAAAAAAAAAAAAAAAACAAAAAAAAAAAAACCCAATATCCCAAACAATATCACAATCACTACAAAAATTTGATGATGAAAAATGAGGCTATAAACATCGACACCCTACTGTGAGATGATTGATGAAGACTTATACACTGAAGGTTATCAAAGCAACTTGCTTGTAAGATTTTTACATTTTAACATGAAGTATTTACAAAATTATATGAAGACTTATCCACTAAAGGTTATCAAAGCAACTTGCTTGTACGATTTTTATATTTTTACATGAAATATTTACAAAATTATATGAAGACTTATACACTAAAGGTTATCAAAGCAACTTGCTTAAAAAAAAAAAAAAAAAAAAAAAAAAAAAAAATTCAATAAAGGTTTAAGTACACAAAAGTTTTAAAACTGTTCTATTATGTTTTGTGTCATGCGTTCGTATATTTGTGTAAATATTGTACTGTCATAATGTCCATTGTCGTATACAGCTCTGTTCCTACATGTCCAAACAAGGTATCTAAAGTTAGCTAACAAAGTCAGTAGCTTAAGTTCTATTTGTCTCGTCATCTGTGGTAACGTGTTCATTGTCACTGCTCTATATAAATTAAGTGTCTGTTGTGAGTGTGGGCCTATTAATTTCCTTAACTTGTTTAAAGTGGGGGCCACTGTCTTACATGTGTAAAATAAATGGTCTTCTGTCTCTATAATGTTGTCACTACACAGTTTACATTTGGGCGCTAATCTGTTTGCCTTTATTGATGATCTGTTAGCTATTGGTGTTAAACTGTGTAGTAGTCTGTAAGTGACTTCTTTTGCTTGTGGTTTAATGTCTATTGCGTGAATGTTTGTAAAACTCTGTGTGTAATCAGTTATAAAGAGGTTGTACCCTCTTCGTGTCTTTATAGGTATTTCCTGTGCTGCAACTAGAAGTTTATATATAAGTTTGGTGTCTTGTTTTTTATTAAGTGTTTGTTCCCCTCTAAATTTGTAGACATATTTGGTAAGGAGGTGGTGGTGTACGAAAAAAATGGGGTTGATTGTTATTCAACTTACAAAGGTTTAATAATCTTAAACCAATGTAGTAGTGTGCCAGCGGGTATAGACTCGGGCACTTTATAACATCCCCTATATATTTAATTCTTAAAGCTTTAATTTTAGTATTTATGTCCTGTAGAGCTATTCCCCCTTTATTTTTAGGTTGTATTAGAGTAGTGTGTTTAATACTGTGCCAGGTATTTCTAAAAATGAAGGTCCTAATTAGTTTATTTATTTCTGTTATAATCTTTTTAGGTGCTATTTGTATATTTGCTGTGTAAATTATTTTTGGCATAATAAAACAATTAACTATAATACTTCTTCCGAAAATGGTAGCCGTTTTATATTTGTAAATTTCTAACATATTTTGGATTTTCGCTATCAATTTTGTCCATGTTTCTTTATTGGGGTCTTGAGGATTAAAAGAAAAGTTAATTCCATAAATTTTAATTTTATTCACTACCGTTAATTGAAAAGGGAAGTCTGACCTATTGCCCCATTTACCTATTCCCATTATGCTAGATTTTTGAATGTTTAGCTTGGATTCGCTAGCGTATCCAAACTCTGTGAAAACCTCTAAGATATTTTTTATAGAATCCTTTGTTGTTGGAAAGAATATCGTGTCATCGGCGTAGGCCAACAATTTTCTTTCCCCTGCGCCGGGGACGAAAGTCCCCGTGATATTTGTGTCTTGTCTTATTCTTTCCAACACAGGTTCTAGCGTTATTACATATAACAAGGGCGACAGGGGGGCACCCTTGCCTAACACTTCTAGTTAATCTGAATGTTTTAGTTAGACTATGATTAATTAATATTTTACTTTCAGGTTTTTTTGTATAGGATCTTTATCCATGATCTAAAGTATTTCCCTATATTGTTAGCTTTAAGACTCTTATGCAGGAAGGCATGTGATACTCTATCAAATGCCTTTTCCTGATCTAAAGATAATATAGCACTCTGGCACTGTCTATCATGTGTGTATGTAATTAGGTCTCTAATGAAATGTAACAGATCGTGGAAAATACGTCTCAAGATAAGGAGACCCCCCCAAGTGAGGATTGAACTTTTTGTTGCAATGTCTACACTAAAACGACAGAACTATAATAAGAAATATGCTTTGGTAAGTTTAAGCACTTAAAATAAATTGTGCATAAAAATTAATATTTCTAAAATAATTTCTAAAATTAAAAACGTTGCTGATCAAAATCTTGTGGGTAAAATATATTTATTTAACTAACACGTTTTTTATCATACACTGCGGCCACATTTAAAAAAAAAAGTCATTATTATTATTTTAGTTTATGATTTCCCCTACTTAAAAAAAATTCTTATTTGTTTCATGGAGTTACTTCCACCTAATTTTATATTGTTTTAATTAATACAGGCATACCTCACTCTTTCGACAGGTTAGGGACCAGAGCACTGACGAAACTCGAAAATCGACGAAAGTCGAAGCATAGCCTTTATTTAGCGTGCAAATGCATTAGGGCCGCCAAAATACGTAAATAACTAACAATACTGTTTAACAATTGCGAACGCGTGCAACACCTAAATAAACAGAAATAAAGATAAGAATAAAGAAAGTACATTAATAAATAAAACATATGTTAATAACATCTTACCTTAAAATCATTTTGAAGCAAGTAGACGATGAATATATGCAGTATGTACAGTTTTGAATGTTGGTGATTTAGGATGATTCCAGACTAAGAAAATCAGATGGAGAAAATTGAGGAGGCTCAGCTTCAGAACTGGAGGAACTCTTATCTAATTCTTTTAGGAGAAGGGGACTTTGAAGGAGATCTAACAGGGGCTGGGGCTGATGTTAATGGCTCGGAATCTAAAGGGTTAGGAGGGAGGGGTGACTGAAGTTGGTTGTGGCGGTTGCGTCTTGAAAAAGAAGAGCAAAGACGTTTGCCTCATTGATGTCTTCTTCTGCTAATACTCATGGCTGAACGCTCAGCAGTGAATATGTGTATAATGTGTAAATTTCGTACCATTTAGAGTTAGGATTAGGTTAACCCTAATCCTAACCCTAACTCTAAATGGTACGAAACTACAAATAGTATACACATATTCACTGCTGAGCGTTCAGCCACGAGTATTAGGAAATTACCCTTCTTCCTTTCCCTAAGAAGTTCTCTGTAACAGGCTGTTTGGTGTTCTAGCCGACTATTTACTTTTGAACTTCTGTCGAAATTCGGATCCACCCTTTCCCAGTATGCAATTGCGTCCTCTACTACTGGGTTTTTTAACCTTTGTCACTACACTTAGGACCCATAATGAATGTAATTAATGCACAAATATAAGTAGTATAGGGCCTAAACACAAAAAAGTACAGTATGAATACTGTACACGTTTCTTATAATCACGATACGAACACTGTCATTATACTGTTATCACAAAAATAACTACGAACTGTTTACAGTATAATCACAAAAATAATACAATATGAATAGTTTGGTTATTTTAATCACAAAAATAAGTAATATTAATATGTTTAATCACAAATATAAGAGATTCCATGCGGACAACTTCAAACAACAGTGCACACCGAACGACTTCTATTCAAAGACTGAACGACGACAGAAACAAGAAGACGCGCAGTTGTGACGAAATGCGACGAAAGAGCGAAGCGAGCGACGAATTTTGGAAACGTGGTTATAATTGAAAACCGACGAAAGAGCGAAGCGACGAAAGTCGAAGCGACGACAGTCGAGGTATGCCTGTATATAGAACTGGCTGAGTCAATGTCAGTGAAAACAAAACGTATTAAAATGCATCATGAAAGTGATCTACGTGCAAAGTTTCAGCTCTCTACAATGAGTGGAACACAGAGATCTTGAGTATCAAAGATTTGAAACACCCAAACAACGGGAATGTCAGGTTAATAAAATATGGCTAAAAAGGTGGTTTTAAAAAAACCACTCAGTGACAGTACTGTATACGAAAAAGACAGCTTACGGAACTGTACAAGAAACAGGTGAAAGATTTTTTAAAAACAAACTTTTATGGTTCCATTTGTATTACTTTTACCTAATGCACTATAACGATAAGGTGTCACCGTGAGGTTTCGTAGCATAGTAATTTGGTTTTGTTAGAACAGGGGTGTATGAAAAATGGTTTAAGAAATATAAATGATTTAGGAAATAGACTACTTATTCAAAAGATTTTTTTTTTTTTTTAATTTTTTTTTTTTTTTTTTTAAACATCTTTATTCACATTCCGTGGCAAATTTACAAAGGCATATGCATTGAAACATTAACAATAATAGCATGAATATAAGTATAAAAATGAAAATACAGTGAGCAGCTGTATATAACAACAACAACAAAAAAAAAAACCTTTCACTCCTTACACACTCTTTCTTGTACTCTAAATATACATTGCACATTTTTTGTTGTTGTAATCATAGTATTCATTTACTATGTAGATATTTTTGTGCCGGAATGTCTGTTCCTGTCCTTTTGTGTGATCTCTCACACCTCCAGCACTACAGCAGTATCATTTCTTTTTCTTCATTTTACCCTCCAATCGCTTTTATTTGGCATTCCATTTTTCCCTTCATACATTTTACTTTTTATGCTGAACATACACCTGTGTTTTTTACTTTTATTGTTTTCCTACCTTCCCCACTCCCTTTAACTCATATCCCCATCCTCCCTCCTCCTCCCCTACACACACAACGTTAGAGGTGAGGGACTCTGTTGAGTGCGCATCATGGGCCATAGCGATTATGTTAAAGTGGAGTTGGAGAGATGTCGCTTTGCACCATGTTGTACACTCACCAAACACAAAATAAATGCGATCATTAACTATGACTACGAAGTAGCGTAAAATGACGTAGAAGACATAGTTACAGGATTCCACAGTGTCGGCTGGTGTGGCAAGGTCCACTTATGGCAGTGTATTTGATTATACTTTAAAAGTAATCATATTGGAGGTAGATTTCGAGCAGAAATCTAGTGTAATTCTGATTCAATTGAGGATAAACCCATCTCGTCAAGGTAGTATGAGATTTTGGGTAAGATTTAGGCGTGTATAGCCAGAGACATATTCGAACTAATCAAGGTTATCGCAACCGTTATGGAAGGGTATGAGTACTCGAATAAAATATATGATTGCCGACTAAAAGAAGATGTGCAGGATGGCACTGAATTGAAGCCGTATTGAGATGAAAGGATATCTAAATATATCAAGTGGAATTCCTAAGGATAGAATATATAAAGGAAAATAATTAGGCTATGGAAGCACTCAAAAGGAGATAAGTCTTGTTAGCCCAGAGAATTGTGAAGAAGCATATACTTATGCAAAAGTACTCTAAGAAAGGAAGAATCGATGTTTTAAATGAACAATGTCAAATGATAATAAGAGCAATGTGTTAAATAAAGTGAAAGTCATAAACACAGAAGTTTTCAAGAAATGATTTTCAGTTGGAAGCATGAGTGTGTAGAGATAGAACCAGCTAATATTTAATGACAGTTGGTCATATGAAAGAAGACTTAGAATACGCAGAACAGTTCGATTACGAATAAAACAGTGGCCAGAATTTTGGTGACTAAATTTCAGAACATTAACAATATCCCTAGACACCATTCAACATACTAGAGTCAGAAGGAAAAGTTCCTTAACAGACTCCATCACCCAATATTTTTATCTTAAGTACATGTGAGAGAGTGTGTGCAAGTCAAAAATTGTTCATCCTTCCCTTTGTCATGTCCGCAGAGAGCTTCTTCTTCTTCTTCTTTGATCCTTAGCCGCCGACCGTCAAAGCAGTCAGTTGTCATCACGCCTAGTGGCGTCTTGTAGGGCAACAACAAATTGATTCCACTTTGCTCGGTCGGTGGCCATCCTTCGTACAGTGCCCCAACTCTGGTTCATTCTTTGCATCTCAGCCTCCACAGTCCTACGCCAGGCAGAGCCGGATTAACGTAGTAGCACAAGTAGCATATGCTACGGGCCCCGCGCTTTTAGGGGCCCCGCGCCAATAAATATGTACATAATTTGTTGGTCATCTTCTAATACGAGCGTTGATGGGAAGGAGCGAAGCTTCTGACCGGGTTGGAAGGAAAGTCCACTGACCCCCCCAGCCTCGCAATGACATGTCATTGGGCCAAAAGAGCTGGAAAGCTCGAGTGCCGCTAATTAGAGAGAAGAAAATACGAGCGTTAAACCAATGATCTTGTGATTTATGCCATTTTTAGCGCCTTTTCATTTGGTGTCACGAAATTGTGAGAGAAAGAGCATAAGAGGGTGACTTAGTGTGACTCTTCATTATTTTAATGTTAACTGTTTGCGGACGGAACCCATTTAAGTGGCGTTGAAAATTTGGTCACGTTTGGACGGAAGCCACTTTTTTGGCTCTAGGCGACTGCCCCTCTATATTTGTTTCGTTCTTTGTGAAATGAATTTGCATTAACAATAAAAACTAGAATTTAGGAAACGGAAACTTCCTGTTTTAATTGAGGTATACGGCGTGCTCGCACTCTCTTTCGATCTTGATTAAAATTTCTTGATTTGTAAGGTTAGAAAACTCAAAAAATGAGCAATGACAAATATTATCATCGAAAGTAGCAGAGTAGATAAGTTTCCACTACATCAACATGTGCATGAAGTAAATAATGTTTTAATATTTTTCAACAAAAAGTAAATAAAAGCATCTACATATAGACTAGAACTATTTTTCTAAAAGCACGCATAACACAATATTGTTTGTTTTATATATTTTGTATGCTAACTAGACGTATACAAAATAAGATGAGAATCTTTTATTTTTTTTATTATTTGTGTCATAGTTAAATTGTTTCCCTTGAGTAAAAAAATCATTGAAAACGATTACGTTATCTCCCCTAACATTCAGCCTGCCTTTAAATTATTATTATTTTATTTTCTATGTATCTATTATCATTATTATTGTTGTTATTGTCATTATTATGTTTGTTGACAAGGTTTTTTTTTTTTTTAATGTGAAGTTTATTTGCTTTTCAATTTCATTTGACAAAACTTTGCATTTTACAACAAGGAATATAAGAAAAATACAATTTATGTAATGACTCACGTGCATTCACCCCTATCTTTTGTACACATACATACACGAAACAGGTCAAATCACAATTTAAATTTAGTAATACCTTATTGATAAGCGCAGATTTTCCCTTATTTTGACACTGTTGGGCATGTACCTCGTATATTACCAAAAAAGTGAGGACAAGAAAAAGAAAACAAAAATGGGGGGAGATTGAATGGACATTGTTGGTACATGTGTCATACAAACATTTCTTTGTTTCCCTAGGCGAACACACAAAACACACTTGGCTTATTAAATTTGTTTACATGTTTCAAGTCTCTTTTCCCATCATTTTTCTCTTTTTCCAATTTTTACTGATCTTTATTCATTCTGCATTTCTCAAAGAGTCTCGAATAAAGCTTCAAATGTTGTATGTTGTAAATGTATTATCGTACTTGTGAGGTCACTGAAAATACATAGAAGAAAATATAGTCTGCTTCCCCTCGGCATGTCATACCAGGTGACTAATGGTGATTGCATTTGAAGTAACTTCAGTGGACAGCCTGGCTGATAGTACAAAGGCCACTGGAAATTTTGTCCGGGCGAGATATGAGAAACCCCCGGGTTGAAGGTATAGTGGCCCATTGTGTTCTGCGTTACGCTTTACTGCTTGGCAAGTTTCAACTACCGAGTTGAGCACACAGCCTTGGGCAGTCATAAAAGCGGCTAGGCACACCGGTACTTCGATAAAGATACAAGGGGTAGTTGTAATCATGTTCCCTAACACATATCCATTTTGAAATTCTAAAACATGTTCATTTTACAACATACAATAAATAAAATGAAAAGATTGCGCACTTGTGCTTGGATAGTAAGGGAGAGAACTCTTTTAGATGTAAATATTTTCTGTGAGTACGCAGTTGTGGTTTACAAAATTAGCATAATGGTCGTTTTTAATAAGCTGGAAGTAAAAAGAAATAGCAGTTAAGCATAAATCACTAAGGGAGATAACTATGAATATTAACGCCCTTTAGATTTACTGAACGAAGAGCAGGACAAACGCACGAGAAAATTGTGAGCGAAGGTAAACAGTTATGGAACGGAGCAATGAGTTGTTATGAAGGAATTAACCGTGAGTTGTGATCGGTGAGTGAACTAAACAACGGACCAATCGTATTGAAGGGATAACGAAGAATGGATCACGGGAATGAATAGAAGGACAGAGAGAAGTCAGTCCCACCAGAAAACTTAACAAGGCAAGACGTGCCTTGCTGGGCTCTCAAGAAAAGTGAAACCTGTGGTTTACAGGAGGCTCTACAGATGTAGCTAGACTTAGAAGTGTAGCGTTAGGAATTCTGGAGAACAGTAGATTGTGGTTAACGATATGTGCTGAACAGATAGGAATAGAATAGGGGTGCATAGTAAGCTATGTGATAGGTGCTGGACTTCTGTTTAAACGGTAAGATGACATTTTTGAACATTTTTTAGAATTTCAGGCAACCATTTTAGAGGTTGACGACTCCCACATATAAAAGGGATGTCCACTAGGAGAAGAACATGATATGTTCAACAGAGGTATATGTTACATTGATTTACAAGAGATGCGCTCTCTCATACATGTTGCTTGACAGATAAACAGCTGATGATAAAATAGACGAGGTATCGTCTCAGGCATGATATGTTCAACAGAGGTATATATATTACATTGATTTACAAGAGATGTCATGCGCTCTCTCATACATGTTGCTTGACAGATAAACAGCTGATGATAAAATAGACGAGGTATCGTCTCAGACATGATATGTTCAACAGAGGTATATATTACATTGATTTACAAGAGATGCGCTTTCTCATACATGTTGCTTGACAGATAAACAGCTGATCATAAAATAGACGAGGTATCGTCTCAGGCATTAAAATGTTCAACAGAGGTATATACTATATTGGCTTACAAGAGATGCGCTCTCTATTATTTGCTGATTGCCAGGCAACCCATTGTGTAAATAAACGAGATGTTACCACTGGCATGTCTAAGTAAGAGGAGACCACAGCAGTAGTATTTTGACGAAAACTAATATTATTTATATATCCATGAACTATGTTTAGCTATCGATACCATTTTCAGAGTTAGGTTTGACAGGTCTAGGAATTTGGAAAGATATGACTTCGAGATATGGAAAAGTAAAATGGAGTTGTTGAACCATGCTCAATTGAATGTGTTGAATCATTGGCATTGTAAATAAACATATTGTTGGTTTGAAACTTTCTCATACAAGTTGAGTTGGATTATTACAAAGGTGTGGAAGAGTAGGAATAATAGCACATAATTGTATAACAAGGAAAGAAAACCACTAATACGAGGCAGTCGCTAGTCAACAACTAGGAGGAAAGAACGAGATCTGGTTAAACAAAGGCGAACCATATCTCATCCAGGAATCAACACCTCTGGCGGTAAGGGCCAGTAAATAAGAGATAATCATACTTGGAAGATATAGACTGACAAAATTTGAGTAGGCTACCGCTAGGCCTGCCCTCAGTCACCTACTTGGTAAATTTACAGGGGACACGGTCACCTATAGGACTACTTAGTGCCGTAACCAGTCCTCAGTTCTCAGGCCCTGCTACATATTATCAATTTGGTGTCTTTGGACCAGTACTAGGTTAACTAACACCACTGTCACAAAGGGAAAGATACAGAGAGCATTTAATGATCACCTATTAGAGAATGACACTGCAATCGATAAATCATCAAGGCTGAAATTACTGGAATTTTGCATCAAGCGTAAGACCAGCAGAGATGGACAAATGAGAGGATGCATCCGTCGTATATACACCAGCGCGTAACAGGAATAGTAAGCATTTATACTCTTCGATATTTGCTGAGGGAGTGAGCACTTATGGGTTTGCATGGAGTGCAGTGACGTCGATTCTGATCAACAATAACAATGCACTAAGACAGCAATGATCTATAAATGTTATTGCACATAATGACAGTGGTTGTCCAGTTATCATTAATCATTCATTCGTTACATCGTTCCCAAAGCATAACAATAACAATATTGACCTAATTTCTACCAATGAAATCACAGAAACAGATAAATAAAATAAAAGAAGGGGAAAAAAGGATCCTGTTACACGCCCATTCAGGCATATTGGGAATATGGTGTTAGGCCCATATCTTCTTGACCATCGGCACACTAGGGGTGATGTAGTCAACATCACGCCGGCCGCCTTTAACCTTCAGTTGCTCTGGTACCCAATTCATGAGGCTGGGTCGCCCCCGGAGCCGTTTGCGATATAAAAAAAACCTCACCTCAACTGGAGATCAGCTAGGACGCTAGTGCACTAACCACTGCGCTTCCGCGGCTCTCGAAGAAATAAATTGTTGGCATTATCAGAAGAAACTGTGTGTAATTCCCGGATGTTACCGAAGAGACACATAAATAATGGGACTATAGCACACAATAATGGATGTCGTATGAGGCTACTAACATGCGTTTATGTACACAACTGACAATCTTATCATATAAAACAAATAGCCACATAAGCCGATGACGAGAGCATGCCAGTAATTGGTGAATAAATATTAGACAAACATAAAGGTATGTTTTCAGGCACTCGTAAGAAATAAAGAAGTAGAACACTAGACAACAGAAAAACATCAGACGTGAGTGGCTTACCCAGGACTCGAACCCAGGACCTTCCGTGCGACAACCCCGCCTAGCTATGCAAGCGAATTACACTACCCTTCCTGTTTACAGGCCTCGGGTTTCCCTTCCTTATGTATTATAAATGTTTATACAGTAATTGGTGCAAGCTTCCAGCTAAACGACCAGCTAAACGACCAGCTAAACCACCAGCTAAACCACCAGCTAAACGACCAGCTAAACCACCAGCTAAACGACCAGCTAAACCACCCGCTAAACCACGAGCTAAACGACCAGCTAAACGACCAGCTAAACGATCAGCTAAACGACCAGCCAAACGACCAGCTAAACGACCAGCTAAACGACCAGCTAAACGACCAGCTAAACGACTAGCTACAATAGTGGCCCCCATGCTCCATTAAAAGCGGAAAAGAAAAATGATGATGATTAACAGAAGAAATGTAAAAAAAAAAAAGGTAGTCTCATAGCAGAAAGTGCTGTAGGGAAGTGAAGTGTTAGAGACCTGACTATACTAGAGTCAGCTTTAAGAGCTGGGGTGACCAGTTTCTCTTCCCCGTTGCCTTTGCCTTCCCTAATCTAAGAGCAGAGACATAAATCTATTTACAGCTGGGTAAACTGGAGCGCGATGCTACTAGGATTTGATCCCGGAGCCCGGTAGCTTTGTCGTGATAACTCAGCAACACAGACTCCTTTCGGCTTTCTCTGTGTTGCATTATAAGCCTTCTTACCAGAGGATCTTCTTCTGTTTTGGATGGCTGAGTTGAATTATACTCTTCCGTTGACTTGTCCATATTGTTGTTGAGGTTGTTTTTGTAGCTTAACGTTTCTACAGGAGAGGGTAGCCGGTCCCTTGCCCAACCTTCCTTAGTCGCCTTTTACGACATGCTTTGGGAGGTTACAGTATTATTATTCTTTGCCGATCTTTCGGCTGTTTCCACTGCAATGGTTTCAGCTTCATAATTAGAGCAAAACTCCCGGCATGCATCAAACAGCTGGTCGCAGGATCCATCTGGATAACATAAGTAGACTCTATAACCTGTTTTGATGGTGGTCTAAAATGCAGATCCGTCAGTATAGACATGTAACCATTCTTCATGGTAGGCATCAATGGTTCGTTGTGATGCACTCATAAGGGTGACTGGGTCGGAGTGTTTGGTTGTTCCATCATTAATTTTATTTGTACTTCTGGTGTTTTTAAGCGAGTATGTGGTGGTAAATTCTTTACTACTTTCTGTATATCGTCTTCTTTCTGGGAGGTGGTATCTATCTTGAATTTCACAGACTGACTTATGTTTTAATCTTTGCTTATGTTCCCAGTTTTTTACAAGGTGTCTATTGGGGTGGTTTTGGTTCATTCTCTTACATCTTTCATAAACTTCTAAAGCAGCTTTATCCCTCCTCAACCCAAAGGGTTCCACATTTGTATGTATTTCACATGCATGCAATGAATGTCTTATCGCGGTCAAAAATAACTATGACAAGTTACTGACAGAAAGAATGGAACACTACACCAAGAGAAAACCCAGAAGAATGTCTAAAAATTTCCAGCCTTCAACGTAAAGATGACAAATAATCTGATCGGATTTTCTCTTACGCTGGAAAACAAACTGTCGGTTTAAAACATGAAAAAATATAAAGATAGAAGAAGAAAATAGCGAGATGGGGCTGAAGAGAGATCGAAACTGTAGGTTGGGGTGAAATTACATCAACCAGATTAATAAATTCGTGAAAATATGGCCGTACGTCTTGACAAGTTACCCAGCGCGCTCCTTGTAGCCCGGATGTTTGCAAATTGCTTTAGCTTGAGATAAGATCGATAATTACTGCACGATGTTACTTGGTGAATGCAATACAGTACTACATCTGCGTGTTTGCGCGTGCGTTCGTGTGTACACGTGTATTTGTTTTTATGCGTGGAATTTTCGTCTTTATAATACGTGTTAGCGTTTGTTTGTTTAGAAATAAGTACTAAAGATACAGTCTTAATAGCAACAAGTGAAAAGGAGCTGCAGGAAATGGTTGATATAATAATGATAGAAAGTGAAAATAAAGAACTCAGCCTTAATAGCAAAAATACAGAAGTAATGGTCGTCTCAAAGAAAAGGGCTTCCCCAGAATGCACAATCAAAGTAAATGGAACAGTTTTAAAACAGGTCAATAAATTCAAATACATGGGAACATTAATAACAACGGATGGAAGATGCATCTCAGAAGTGAAGAGCAGAATAGCTCAGGTAAAAACAGCATTCTATAAAATGAAGAGTATTTTATGCAACAATTCTTTGTCACTGGAAGTGAGAAAGAGAGTTCTTCAGTGTTATATAGAACCAATCCTGACATATGGGAGTTAGTAAACAAGTAGGGAAGGCACTACAGGTCACAGAGATGTGGTTTTACAGAAAAATGTTAAAAATACCATCATCATCATGTGACGTATTCTTTCCAGAACGTTGTCTCCATTACAGCTGCTCTGAACGCATCACGATTCTGGGCAAGTCGACCTGCATCAGCCAAAGACAAGTTCAGACTCTCTGTGATGTCCTGGGTCCACCGTCGTCTAGGTCGACCCCTTCCCCTTTTCCAGGGACCATGCCTTCCATCACTGTTTTTTCCAGACTATTATGTCTTTTTATATGACCGAAAAATTTCAGCTTCCTTATTGCGATGGTATTTAGGAGCCAATGTTCCTGTACGTTTAGTGAGTGCAGTACTTCTCTGTTGGTCTTTTTTTCTGTCCAGGGTATTCTCAACATCCTTCTGTAGCATTTCATTTCAAATGATGTAATCTTTTTTCCAACTGTTTTATTGAGTTTCCAAGTATCGCAGCCGTATGTTGCCACTGGGAATATACATGCTCTGATCAGTTGTAACTTTGTTTCTTTGCTTGTGCCTTGCCATAGGTTTTTCATCTGTATTAGTTTATGTGAAGCAATTGCAAGTCTTCTTTTAATTTCTACTGCACAGTCGCCAGAGCTGTTGATGATTGATCCTAAGTATTCGAATTCATTAACACTTTCCAGTTCTTCGTTATCAATTTCAATTTCTGGTTTGGTCTTTACTTTGTCTGTTGTCAATACTTTAGTCTTCTTGGTGTTTAGGTATAGATTCTGGGCCTCGCTGTGTTTTTTGGTGGACAGAAGTAATTGTTCAAGTCCTTCTGGGTTGGTCGATAGGAGGACTGTGTCGTCAGCATATCTGATTTCCGGGATCTGGTACCCGCCGATGTTAAATGAGTCAAACTCTGTGTGTTCTTGGTCATCTCTTACATTTCTCATGATATTCTCGGCATAAATGTTAAACAGGTAAGGGGAAAGGGTACAGCCTTGTCTTACTCCTTTCTGTACTTCAAACCATTCTGATGTTTCACCCTCTATTCTTACGGCTGCCTGTTGTTCTTGGTACAGCAGTGCGATGAGTTAAAAATACCATGGACAGCCAAACAGAGTAACGAGAATGTCATGAAAGAGGCCAATGCGCAACAGAAACGTATTTCACAAGTTAGACAGAAGCAATCCACTTTTTGGGGGCATGTTATGAGAAGATGAAAGCTGGAATATATCGTAACAACAGGTAATATTGAAGGATAAAGAGATAGGGGAAGACAAAGAGAGCAAATACTGGACAGTTTGACATCATGGCATGGAAAGAAGTCAACAGCAAAATTGATAAATTGTCCTGGAGATATAAAGTTATGGAGAGACATGATCTCCTACTCAACTAGCCATGGTACTTGAAGAAGAAGAAGAAGAAGAAGAAGCACTAAAGATAATATTATAGAGGGTGCCTAAAATTAGTGTATAGAAACAGATGAGGTTGGGGGAGGGGGGGGGGGACGGGGGAAGGAGGAGGACAAACAAAAACAAAAATGAGAGAAACGGATGAAGTTATGAATCAGGCAAAAAGATATCTAGCAAACTGAGTGAGAAATGAAAAAAACAAGAAAAGAACCTTAAGTAGAATACAACCAGGCCCTACGCGAAGGCGGACCGCAGGACCATGTGCCCAGGGCCTTTTACTCTATCCACAAACCCAACCAATGACATTTGTTGTTAATGATAAGGCTGTTTTCATTCTGTCAAGGAAAAAGGAGTTAAACTCGTAACCTAGGGGATAGGAAAAGTCAAAAGTCATTCTGTCAAAGAACGTAATTACTTTTACACCAGCTGCTAAAACACCTCTAATGTAACGACAGTTTAATTATCATTTTAGATTGTGCTTTATTTCATTGGGGAAAAAGGGGGGGGGGGGGGGAGAGAGAGAGAGAGAGAGAGAGAGAGAGAGAGAGAGAGAGAGAGAGAGAGAGAGAGAGAAATAAAATGTATTTGTCAAATAGCAAATATTGTTCCGTGTTTTGACATTTGTTTCATGTATATGCAACGGATACAAGCGATGATATACAAATTTAAAAATAATGAGCGACATTTCAATCCCCAAATATATACAAGTATATATGGGAGCCGCGCTGGTGTAATGGCTACGGCGTTGTACTGGCGACCAGGTTTTCATGGTTCAAACCCGGGCGTCAGCGTTTGAAGGAATGTTTACGACCGGAAATTTGACTGAATAACCTGAACGGCTCCTGCACATAAATCCCGTGTGAATGGGAAGGAGCGAAGCTCCTGACCGGGTTGGAAGGAAAGTCCACTGACCCCCCAGCCTCGCAATGACATGTCATTGGGCCAAAAGAGCTGGAAAGCTCGAGTGCCGCTGGTTAGAGAAAAAAAAGATATATATATATATATATATATATATATATATATATATATATATATATATATATATAACGGAAGTGTAAACGAAATTGAATACGAGGTATATTTTCAAAGTGTTGATATTTAGACTTCCATGCTCGTCCAACCAACTTCCCTTCCTTTCATCTTCTGCTCTGTATTTACTTACTTTTGAATACATTTGAAAACAAAAACACTTGTACGTAACAGCATAGACCACAGTAACATCGGCATATTTACATTTATAGTTTTCTATCATAATAAAGTATTCATAAAATACGATGTAAATATTTTATATTATGCCCGATTTTAGTCAGTGAATATTTAAATCTCAGACCTAAGGGTCTTTTGTGTTTGGACATGCGCCCTAATATAACCGACTAGGTTGAACGGGACGCGCTTCGTCAGAACGAGGCAAAACTTTATTTTTTTAAAATGTGAGAGATTTTTTTTCCAACAAATAATCAAACTGAGGGTTGTGGAAGTGGGGGAGGACCACTTAATAACATTGCTTAAGTATCTTAAACACTTTCCATTGTGTGTTAACGAACTGTTTTCATGTAATTTTGAAGGCTGTTTGAAAGATGACCAGTGGAGAAGAATATGAATTTTCTGTAAGCAAGCTTGAAAACTCTTTTAGGTCTGAATAATCAGAGAGAAAATTCTACAGTTTTTACAGTAATGGCAACGAGCATGGCTGGCCTGATATACGTGACTCCGAAATGGCACCAGTCCAGGCTTAAGAGAGAATCCTCAATTTTCAACAGGTAAAAATGTGTTAGTAGAGTTTCCTGATCCATCCGGTTGCAGTTAAAATCGGAGGTGTTTCCAGCTTACATCATAATGATCAGATGGCGTGAGGGAAATGGAAAATACAGTTGGTGTCTTTGTAGAAGGTGGAAAAGAGATTGGGTTCTTTGGCAGAGTGGAGAAGGCTTAGTTTTAAAGACATAAAAACAAATGCCAATGGATAGGTCTGACGGGAGAGAGAGAGAGAGAGAGAGAGAGAGAGAGAGAGAGAGAGAGAGAGAGAAACAGAGAGAAACAGAGAAAGAGAGAGAGAAACTGGCTGGTGTATTATGATTCTGGAAAACAAAACGGAGAAGATTGACAGTCTATGTGACTATAGTAGGTACCACATTATTTAAAAGAAATTTGTGCCACAAACAACAGCTGCTAGAGCATAAGAATATTTTGTGCCGGCTTCCTGAAAGTCGACCTACCAACTGAATAATTGGCTTCATATTCCATAGGGAGCACAAAGGAAAACATTGATGATGATGGTGATAATGATTAGGATGACGACTATGATGATGATGATGATGACAGTAGGAATATAGGTTCATTAGTCGGTAATTGACAGAGAGGGTGGATAAATTTGTGAACACTTTAATGTGACTGAATGCATTAGTGACTTAAAAATAACCTGATTTACGCAAGGTTTAACAAAATGTAGGTCAGGCGCGCTTACTAAGAAGTGATTGCGTCATTAATTAGACTGGATTGTTCCTAGGTACTTATCCAGTGTTACTTGGGAAAATAGTACTAATGGCCCCGTCCACGAAGCACTGTTTGTATGGTGCCTAGTTGGCATGGAGGATAGTCGCGATTCGCTCTCGTAGTTAGGCAGTGTTGTCGTTCGGAAGGTCCTGGGTTCGAGTCTCCGGTAAGCCTATCAATTCTGTTGTTTATCTGTTGCCTAGTTTTCTACTTATTTATTTCTCACGAGTGCCTGAAACATACCTTTATGAGTATTATTTATTTACTAAGATAAAGCGCAAAGAAATAACCTACGTTGTGACCACAAGGCCTTTGACGGGGAACTACCAAAAGAAAAAAATAGAGCTAAACTAAATGCACACAAGATACATGATTGGAGCTGTAATTGAAAAAACAAAGGGGATTTCGAGTACTGTCATTGTGACAGCACTGTTCTTTACCATTCTTCTTCCTTTTATAGAATTTATTTGTTAGGCTTTACATTTACTTTTTAATTTATATATGTGGATTAGAATTTCACGACAGAGATTATGACTGATTAATGATTTGATCGATGAATTGGGGGACATGGGGAAAAGATTCAATGAATTAGTGATATGAAGATGAAATTATTATTGATATTCTGGTTGATTTATCGATTGGATGGAGCAAGTGGTGGAAATGGTGAAAAGACTTCATGTATGAGTGACTTGAAGATGAAACTAGGATTGGTTAATGATTGGATCGATTAACTGGTGGACATAGTGAAAAGATTGAATGCAATAATAACTTGAAGATGGGACTGGTATTGATTAATGATTGGATGGGTTAATTGGTTGACAGAGTGACAAGATGAAATGTATTAGTGACTTGAACATGAAATTATGATTGATTAATAATTGGATGGATTAACTGGTAGACATATTGTAGGTCCCGGAGGTTTCTGAAGAAAAGGTCTGTTGCCCCATCCAGCATGTCGTAGAAAGTGATTAATAAGGGGACTGGTGTGACAGCGCTCATGAAGTTTGTAAATAAAATGTCAATTGTTCAAAAGTTCTCAATGTTCAATCAGATTGCACCGTATTAACACCAGGCACATGTTATGTTCTTGTAAGTGTTCTTATTAGTGTTCAGTGGTCTGAAAGGCTATAAGCCCTAGATGTTGATTTCCACCATCATGAGAATGTGTGCAACCTTGTTCAACCCAAGTTCGTTTTTCTGGATGAAAATGCAGCTACTTGTTGGTGTTTCATGGCACGTGATGTTGCGTATAATGTAATGTCAGTGCTCACCTTAGTTTGTTAACACAGTTCATCTCACAGCAGCACTTAAGTCATTGACGACACTTAACAAAGTCACCACGATAACTAATTGTTTCACTGACAACATGTTTTAAACCAATAACAATAATTAGCGTAATCACACGACAATCCAATAAATGATAAAATATTTATTAAGATTATATGTTGGATATAAGAAGGTTAAAGCTTGCCTGTTCACAAAAGCAGCAATATTATTTATAGTTTCATGTTATTCAAACTCTTGTTTTATCTAATCATATTCTATACAATGTGAGAATCCTTGTTCTTAGTTATCTCTATTTATATTCTTGTTCCCATCATGACAAGAACCTTGAGAATCATTGTTCTCGCTATTACATAACAATGTGTCAATTCAACAGTAACACTGATTCTCAAAATCTCATATATACCCTTCAAAAGAAGTTAATGACCATTTTTTATTAAGGGTGCAAAGTGAAATGAAAATAAAAAATAAAAATACAGCACTTCAAAATATAACATGACAAGCTTATCAGTGACAATCAACACTATTTTCATGACGGCTGCATTAACGTGTGTAAAATGACAGCACAGCATTCAATACAACCCTCATTTTCAAAATTAATGAGAATAACACCAAAGGTCAACATTGTCAGTAGCGTGTATGTCCTCCATTATTGGCGATACTTTCAAGGCACCGCTGTCGCATGGACATGATGAGC
Organism: Oreohelix idahoensis; assembly: GCA_024509875.1. Classification (NCBI taxonomy): domain Eukaryota; kingdom Metazoa; phylum Mollusca; class Gastropoda; order Stylommatophora; family Oreohelicidae; genus Oreohelix; species Oreohelix idahoensis. The sequence goes on along the minus strand of JAMPIV010005201.1, from coordinate 152,507 downwards.
TTGCGAATGAAACATTGGGGCACTGCCTGCCACTGATGCTGAAGTACCAGAAGCAGTTCATGCAGAGTTGCAGGAGATGGCTGATGTTGCTTAACTCGTCGCCCAAGCTCGTCCCAAAGATGTTCTATGGGATTCAAATCAGGACTGTTTGCAGGCCAATCCATTCTATTGACACCCGCTTCTTGCAGGAAAGCATTTACTGCACGAGAACGGTGTGGTCTTGCATTATCATCTTGAAGGACTGCATTGTGCCCAATAACTTGCAGGGCTGGGATGGCAAGAGGCTGTAGAATCTCGTCACGGTAGCGGTCACCATTCAGATTCCCAATCACATGATAGAGGGCGGTTATGTGGAGTAAACTAATGCCTCCCCACATCATCACTGATCCAGCACCATATCGGTTACGTTCGATGACTGCAGCATCACTAAAGCGTTCACTACGATACCTCCATACTCTGATTCGTCCATCTGTAGGCTCCAAGACAAATCGGGACTCATCCGTGAACATAACGTTAGCCCACTGTGCACGTCGCCACTGCACGTGCTGCATACACCATGCTAAACGAGCTGCTCTGTGGGCAGCAGTCAAGTGTGGTCGAATGGCTGGACGACAAGCACGAAGGTTGGCATCGTGAAGGCGATTCCGAATAGTCTGATCACTGACTACAGTGTTGGTAGCATCTCTGAGGAACTGTCTGATAACATTTGCACTTGCAGTTCTCCGTTGCAGTGCTTGCCTCTGAATTAAGCGATCTTCTCGAGGTGTAGTGACTCTAGGACGACCTGTGCGTTGCCGTTCCTCGACGATTCCAGTCTGGGCAAAGCGCTGCTGCAGTCTGACAATAACTGAATGAGATACTGCAAGCCTCTGAGCGACATTTCGGACAGTAAGACCTTCCTGCAACCACGCAATGGCTCTTCCTTTATCCACAACACTCAGCTTTCGTCGTTGAGGCATATTGTTGTGCAATGGTTATGCAGCACTTGTGTTGCTTATAAAGACAATTTTGTGAGTACAGCTCAAGACCAACACTATAGTCTCCCACATGCATCACGCATTTTTGGAATAGCAGGTATTTTTTTCATGCTCAGACATCATTAAAAACACCCACATTTTGGCGTCTCAGCAGCATTTTTTCAGCGTGCTTGCTGAGCTGAACACTAGCCACACGGTATGCTGGTGGCCCATGCAGCACGTGTTGAATGTTTGTCGTTCGAGAAAAATCAATGTCAGATTAATTGCTTATGAAATATAATTTTTATTATTTTTGGGTCATTTTCACGTACTGGTCCTTAACTTCTTTTGAAGGGTATATAGATTACCAATATCATCTTTCTTAATATTCAATGAACATTTATTATTAAGTTTTACCGTATCTATTATTAAATATCGAGTCAGTGGTTCTCAATATGTTTACTTACAAGGGGCATCAAAGGCTAAGCGCCTGGAATAAAATCACCACTATTTATACATCTATTGCCTGCCAGTCTGCAGGATCACACATTATCACTTCACTACAACCGCTCCACCAACAGCGTGAAGATATAAATATTCATTACATATTCTATAGCGTCGACACGCAGAATAATATTTACTTTAAAATGACTTAAGAGCCGCCTGTGATTCACCAGTCACCTTAGCGGGTTAAGATCATGGGTTAACAGCTTGAGAACCACTATCTCTCTTTCTTACTTCTTCTCTCCAGTTATCGGTACTTATAGTTATTCGAACTCTAGCTGAGATTATCTAAAAATTCTCTTCTTAAAAATTATTATCATTATTAGCTATTCTCTACAAAACACTATCTATAAAAATCTACACGTTTTTCCTACAATATCATTTCAAAAGCCGAACACTGGTAATCCAGCGCACTACCTATGACAAACTTCCTACATTTTTAGTTCTCTTCTCTACAAATCTCTATCTCTATCTGAATCTCAAATCTCAAATAAAAAATCCCAAAATCTCTAACTCGCTGTCTTCTTTTGACCGTGCTAACTTTAGTATTTATACCCTTTCATTTTGCACCCAGGCAGCTGTTTTTCTCTGCTGTTCCATGGGACAGTGTCATGATTTCATGTTTCTGTCATCACTACTGACAGAACAAAATGCTGACTTCAGCTTGTTTTGTGAGAAAGTGTCAGGAGTCCCTGATTTCTGTAAACCTGAGAACAATGTAAAATGCCGATTTCAGCACGTATCTTGTCTTTCTCACGTCCTAATTAAACGACTCAATTGCACCAGCGCAGGTGTTCTCTTGGATAAATGTTCATTGTTTATAGTTACATCTACATTCCTTTTCCTACAAATGTAATTAATGTCAATCAAAATTACATTCCTTTCTCTTATACGTAATTGTAATAAGCTGTCAGTCAAAAATACATTCCTTTATTTTTTTTTTTGTTAATTTAGAGTGGTCTCTAAAAAAATGTGAGAACCATCGTATCAAACTTACAACAGCTGTCACTCAAAGTTTCCAGTAGCAGCACCCAGTGAACTGGGCGTAATTCTACCAAACAACACGAGTAACGTTTCCATGCACAGATGTGCAGATGACCTGCACGTAATTCTACCAAACAACACGAGTAACGTTTCCATGCACAGATGTGCAGATAACCTGCACGTAATTCTACCAAACAACAAGAGTGATGCTTTTTGTTTTGGTTAAGCATCCCCTTTTGAATGACAGCTCTCGACCTCCGGGTCACTTATTGTGAACCAAACCTTAGTTTGCAACAATTAAATGTGAGAAATAATACTGCATCTGTTAGATTGCACGATAGAAGTTATGTTTATGATTTATTTTATTAAGCTATAGTTTATTTGAAAGCAATGTTGCAGATGGAGCATGCGGTCACACTGGCATGGAGAAGGGTTGCCTCGGGGGCGTACTAAGGGGGGGGGGGTGCGAGGGAGGCGGTTCGCCCCGGGTGACAGCCTAGAAGGGGGTGCCATCAGACGCTATTTATATAATACTTACTGTTAAAAAGGTACTTACAAATGTATTCCTTTTTTGGGGAATTGGGGGTGTCATAGGTAACATCTGCCACGGGTGCCAAGTACTTTAGGGACGCCCCTGGGTAGCCTCATCATGTAAGACAAATTGCCACAGAAATGATCACTACAAGAGCACGCGACTGCTTAGTGCAGGCTTCCAACAAGGGGCCCAGCTGCTGGTATTGTCCCATGCTCCGTACGAAGCGCAAAGGAACATGATGATAGTGGCAAGACTGAATATATTAAAGATGGCGCTGTGAATGGTTAATGATTGGATGGTATAATCAACAAAGATATGAGTTTGTGGGCAAGCTCATGAACGCACATAAATGCTATTGTCGTGAAAGATCATTTTAAACAAATATGTCACAACAGTATGGCTGTGACACTGTAAACAGATTAATGAAATAGACTTTATACACTTCTTTTATTTCGATCATCACTACTAGGTCTACTATCTTTGACAAATTAAAAATATGTAATAATATGTATTACTAGACCACTTTCCTTCCACTCTTTCAAGTTTTTTCAACACAACCTTTCTCTTTCAAACTTCTTCCTCATCACGTCTTCATCTCATTTTCGTTTTCTCTATCATTTATAAATTTAAAATAACACACGTGGCCATATCCTGTGGGGCCCCGTGTAGTTCTCGGGGGGTCTCAGATGAGATTAAAAAAAAAGATTAGGTCCACTGCCCCTTCAGGCATGTCCTACAAGGCTAATAATGTGAGGTTATGCATGAGGCTGACAACCTCTTCAGGTAAAACATAGAACCCCTACAGCAGGAGCATGTGCATCCGTGGTGAAGGAAACCTGCAACGAGATCTGATGCAGTGGTGGTTCCATGTTTTATAAGGAGTGAAAAGGAAACAGATGATGATGATATCCAGTGAATATATTCCGTACAGTAATAACGTGCAGACAGCCTACAATTGAAGATCTTTAACAGGGCAAAGTAAAGGACACCTAATACTGATCAGGCTGAATCTTTACTGGGCTAAAAAATAAAATCAATACCCCTAGACTAAACCCCACACTAACAGAGAAAGCAATCGCGAAGAGGCCGGCAAATGTGCGGCAAATCTTTGTCTGGAATCCATCTTGGATAGAACAACAGTTTAATTTTTTCTACACCAAAAGCCGCATAGTGCGCCACAATATTGAACGTTAATCACCCAAGAAGCGCCTGGTATGCCTGTTTGATTACAGTCAGATTTCGACGTGTCTGCATTTTACATGACATAAAAGAAACGTATTTTATTTAGGTATTTATATTAAATTATTTTTCGGCCAACATACAAAAATGATAAGTATTATAATATATTTTCTCATAAAAATACATGTTTGCTGCTTGTTTTAAAAGCTGTGAAGATATGAAATTATTTGGTGCCAAGGTAAAACTTCAAACTGTCTACGAGGGAAATAGTTAAAGTGCTAATAGAATAATTATATTATGGATTAGTACTTACCGAATCGTCCTGAGCGATAATATCCAAAAAACCGTGGATCACTTCAAGATTGAAGATAAGAAAATAAACAAGAACAATGAAATCTGCGTGTGATAATTTTCGAGGCAAATGATGATCTAGATGTCAGCTACAGTTCTTCTGATGCTAAATGTTGAGAAACCAAGATAAAGACGCAGTGAGGATGGCAACAGACCAACTGACAGGTGTTTCCGATAAGGCTAGTCTTTGGGTAGCAACTGTAGCAAATTTAACGTACCACCTCGACAGCGCAGTAATGATCCGCTCTGTGTACCGAAACTCTTACGATCAATACTCAGACCAGTCAACAGTTGTCATAAATGCCAAGCAATCTCTGGCTCCCGTCAGATTTAATTTTTTTCATGGAATGCAAGTAGACAGATCTCTCCCTGAGTCAGATGTTTTTTTTCTTTTCCTGGACGTTGTATCTTGCACACTGGATTGCGAGTAGCTGGATTGAGTAATAATCCTATTTGCTGTTCAACATTGAGTGTTTTCCTGTGAAACAGAGGTGTATATATTAAGTTCTATCACTACTATTACTGGCTTAATAGGAAAACGAGAAGATGACAAATACAAGATAATAAGGCATGAAATGTAAAGCAAAAATGTGTTCATGCATACTACTTTCACCGTTCAACTTCCGAAGCAGCATAAGCCTTCAACAAACTTATGCCACCTCTCCCTGTCTCGTGCCATCAGCTCGAGTTTTTTCCGCGTCGTCTTCATTTCTTTCACGTCTATTTAAAGTTCTTTCTCGTCTCTACTTCTGTGGTCTTCCACTCCTCTACCACTCTTATCCTGGGGATTTCTGGTAATGCTTTCAACAGGTTTTCTCACAGTGTGTCATATCCATCTCCAACGTCTTCTTCTCTTCTCTGTGGCCATTAACAGTTGTCTGATTCTAGTCATGAGTTCCACATCAATCATCTTGTCATACCATTTCAATCCTTCTATTCTACGCAAGTATCCATTTATGAAAGTCAGTAGTTTTTTTGTTTTTTTGGTTGTTGCTTTTTTGTTTGGTCATTCACCATGATCATAAAGCTCTCTCTGATGGATTATATTATTCACTACCTTTCAGCTCACCCTGAAGCATAGGTCTTTCACAAGTGAACTCCCAGCCTTCTCGTTCAGTGCCATCCGTTTAAGGTCTTTCCATGTTTTCAGTATCCCTTGCAAGTCTGTCTTCAGTTGCCTTAGTCTGTTCTTCTCCCTCTATTTATCTTACACTGGCGGTTCCAAAACAGGCACTGTCTTGTAAAGTTCTCAACTGGTTTCTCCCATGTGTCTCCTTCTAATGCCTACGTTCTCTAATCATATCGTATTTCACTGGTTTCTCCCATGTGTCTCCTTCCAATGCCTACGTTCTCTAATCATATCGTATTTCACTGGTTTCTCCCATGTGTCTCCTTCCAATGCCTACGTTCTCTAATCATATCGTATTTCACTGGTTTCTCCCATGTGTCTCCTTCCAATGCCTACGTTCTCTAATCATATCGTATTTCACTGGTTTCTCCCATGTGTCTCCTTCCAATGCCTACATTCTCTAATCATATCGTATTTCACTGGTTTCTCCCATGTGTCTCCTTCCAATGCCTACATTCTCTAATCATATCGTATTTCACTGGTTTCTCCCATGTGCCTCCTTCTAATGTCTGCGTTCTCTTCTCACATCGTATTCCACTGGCACTTGTCTGGTTCTTGTCATCAGATCCACATTGGTCATTTTGTCAGACCACTTCAACCCTTCTCTTACCCCCTACACTTATGAAAGTCTATAATTTCTTTATAGTCGTTGTTATGCATGTTTCACAGCCACACAATAAGGCCGTCTCGCCCTCTGAGTACAAGACTTTGATTTCTTTGTTGGATTGATTAATGACTTCTCGATGCTGATATTAAAGTTTTTTTTTTTTTGTGTTTTTAAATTATTTATTTATGTATTTTTTGGCTTGTAGTTGTTTCCTGATTATATAATGCATATCTTCTGATGGGCGAAACCAGTACCATTCGTGGAAAAGCTCTACGGAGACTCAAATAACATCAAGCTTTCTTTGAAAACATTCAAGCAGACGTTTGAGAGTGTACGCAGAAGAAGACCACGTCCTCGTGATTACTTATACTCTGAGTCTCTGCATGATTTTTTTTTCTCCTAGTGCATTTACAAACATTAATATCACCATCATTACTTTCATTTGCGCTTTTTACAGATCATGAGACTACCATTGAAACTGGTCCCCTTAGAGCAGCGTTTTTCAAGCGGTGTGCCGCCGCGTCTATCAAAGTGTACAGCAAATATTTTGTAATTTTACTACATGAAGTATATTTTTAGTGAGCATGTAATGCAAAACTGATCTTATAGCTTGAATTCATTCAATAATAATTGGAGCTATCAACTGCTTTGAATAAAAATAGATATACTTCAAAATTTCATGATATGACAAACACGCAAGAGGCGCATAAACAACGTTCAAAGATCATGGACGAAGCATAGAACTTCCGCTTTGACCTAATTAAATTTCGTATTTTTTTTTGTTTTATTTTTTTTTTTTCTAATTATTTTATACAATTAAAAGAAAATCGAACTAAAAGTTTTCTTTATCTAAAGTACACACACATTATTGTACTTAATTTAGTATGTCACTGTAATTTTTTATTCAGGTGCTGGGTCAGATAGGTGTGCAGCAAATTTTTAGAAAATTGACAACTGTGCCGTGAACACAAAAAGGTTGAGAAACACTGACTTACAGGAATCCTGCACTAAGCGTTTACATGCGCGTGCTACTGTAGTTTCTGTAGCAATGTGTTTTACATGATGAGTTTACTATCCCGCATGGACAACCTCATATTAGTACCAGCCGTGGTAGCATAGTGGTTAGTGCACTGGCTTCCTAGCTCAGTGGTCCATGGTTCGATCCCCATATGAGGTGGGATTGTTTTAGGCCGCAAACGGCTCCTGGGTCGACCCAGCCGCAATTTGGGTACCAAAGCAACTCTGGGAAGGTTAATTAAGGCGGCCGGCGTGATGCAGATCACATCACCCCTAGTGTGCCGATGGTCGAGAAAATATGGGCCTAACACCATATTCCCAATATGCCTCAATGGGCGTGTAACGGGATCCTTTACCATTTTTTAAACAGTCGTTCTTTTCTTTCTTTGGCTCGTCAGAAACCTCAAGGAACCACATATGTAACTTTTTAAACTGGTGTACTGCAGTAGACAGAACGGCCCCATGAGGGGGGAAGGGGGTGTGGGGGGGGGGGGAGAGATCTTTGATGAGAACAAAAAATATATATATATATATATATATATATATATATATATAAGACCGCTGTTCCCATCACAACACAACACACAATACCCATTAGCTCCCCAAGGAGCATAGGCCGTCAACAAACACATGCCAAGTCTTCCTGTCCTGTGCCATCCGCTCAAGTTCTTTCCATGGAGAAGAGAACTGGGAACAGAGGTGAAAATGAGGAAAACATGGTTCCCATCAGGCACGTCATTTTTTTTAGGCTACTAAAGTAAAGTTGTGCATTGGGCTGAACCCCCAGGGTTGTGGAGCCGGACAAAATATTTTGTCACTCCGACTGCTGAAATTTTAGAAGTCCGACTCTGTAATCCGGACATTTCTTATTCACCGACTTCAATAAAATATGCCGACTTATAAATCACACTCGTTGATATTGTTTTTCCTACCTGTTCTGCAACTCACTAAAGGGGTGGTCCACACTGCCACTTTTGCTTCCCTTCACCCTACGACACCACCTTTCTCGGAAACCTCTTTTCCGAGGTTTGGAACTGGCATTTGCGGGTTGCAGTCATTGCCCATGACTCGCATCCATAAGTCAAGACTGTGATTTTACGAGTGTTTCATACCTTCATCGCATAATAAAAGATGGCAGATGTGAAACAGAAACCAAGAAGGGAATAGGAATAGGCAAGCTACATTCAACAACATGAGACAGATACTAACATCTAAACAACTGAGTCACAAATTCAAACTGAGAATCATCAAATGCTATATATATTCTTTATTACTGTGTGCTGTAGAAACATGGACAATAAACAAGCAATTAGAAGAAAGAATTGAAGCCTTTGAGGTGTGGATATATAGAAGACTGGGACACGTTTCATAGAAAAGCTAGGAATTGAAAAAGAATTATTGAAAGAGATCAAAATTAGACAGCTAAAATATTGTGGCCATGAAAAAAAGACACAACACCTTACTGAACACCGTCATAGAAGGAAGAGTTGATAGCAAACGTGCAGGAGGAAAACAGCGCTGTAAGTGGGAAGATAACATCAAGAGATGGACAGGAAAGAGTCTGTCTGTTATGCTAATCTTTAATGTTGGCTTATCGTCTGTTTTGCTAATTATCATAGTTTTCGTTTTCTATATATTAGTGTCCAGTTCATATTCGCGACTTATGCTGTGTGCGTGGTTCACTAGTTCTTGTAAGTCCTGTTCATTTTCAGATAACAAAACTATATCACCTGCATATCTAAGGTTGTTTATAGACCTTCCTTTAATGTTCCGTCATGGCATTTCCTGTATCAGTTTGAAAAATTGTTTCTATGAATAGATTTTATTGGCAGGGGAACAGTACGCAACCTCATCTCACATCTCTTCTTATGTCCATATATGGTGAGTAATTCCTGCCAGATCTTACTGTAGCAGTTTCCAATAAACGTTTCTACTAGTCTTTGCTAGTGGTTAACTGTTTTTCTTACAGTACATGGGCTACCAAGGCAAGATTTTAAAGGATATTCGTACATATCCAGAAACGTTTGGGATAAAAGAGCTGTTAATTATTTCGTGAAATTTCTTTTCTCGGGACTTTTTCACTTCTCCTCATGTCATGAGGCGGGAGCCGCGGTAGCGCAGTGGTTAGTGCACTGGCTTCCTAGCTCGGTGGTCCATGGTTCGATCCCCAGTTTAGGTGGGATTTGCTAGACCCCAAACGGCTCCGGGGTCGACCCAGCCTCATGAATTGGGTACCAGAGCAACTCTTGGAAGGTTAAGGCCGCCGGCGTGATGCTGACCACATCACCCCTAGTGTGCCGATGGTCAAGAAAATATGGGCCTAACACCATATTCCCAATATACCTCAATGGGCGTGTAACGGGATCCTTTACCTTCTTTTTTATGTCATTTTTGCGAGCTGCCCCTTACCTTCATAGACAATGCATTCAGATAAGTTTGACCATAAAGATGATATGAAAGTGACATGGAATTTAAAGGAATAAAATGACTACAGCAAACAACAGCGTCGTCATTAAGGTATGCAGCAGAAACAAGCACATCATAATTCATTCCCGCCATTATTTTACGAGTTACTTACTCGTGGTTTGGTTTGGTTTTAAGGACTATCTTCATTGCACACGGACAACTCCATCAGGGCGCCGAACTCCTCCCTTAGATCACATAAAGAGGATCTCAGCACAGTGAACGAACTCCGTAGCACCGGCGAGAATCCCAGTGTGTTTATATAGGAGTCACACGTTCTATAAATATTTTTGTGGTGGGTAGGTTTCTAATTTTTAAATTTTGCCAGGGCAGCGGTCTTATTGCCTACTCTTTAAGATTTCCAACTGCCGTGAAATTTTTAACCTGCGCAACAAGCTCATGGGACCTCCTATTTTTTCGCTATTATCCGAGAAGGCTAGCATCCGATCTCACTACCCAGGAGACCAGGGGGAGTATGACATCATTAGGACCTCTGGTTCTGAACAAAATTTCCATAAATTATATTCTAAGTAAACCTGGTACCTTTAGAATTCGAGGCAGAAACCATACCTCTTAGCCACTCCAACCCCCCACTTACTCGTGAAGAACATAATAGCACAAAACTACGAAATACCATCCGTAGAAATTATGCTCAAAATCGACCTACCCATACAGCTACTAATTATAGTAAACTTTTTATATCACCAAAATTAGAATCAGCACATAACAACTACAAGAACAAATTAGAGCAAGTAAGGATGACCAATCACAGTTATTTAGTAGCCTCCTTCAGTCAAGACTGACTAGGGAAGAGTCCCTTTAAGGTGATAACCCTCAACAACGTTTTTCCCATCGTTCCTATCGGTATGATCTTTTCTCGTCTGCTTGTTGTGAGAGCTTTTCGCCCAATCTGAGGTAGCGCTGTAAGGAAGAATTGCCATTTAGTGGGATTAGCAGTTTCGTCATCCCATGTTCTGGATTTATATCCTGTGCCTTCATGCCTCTCTTGCACACAACTTTGAACCTCCTTTGCAGTCGCTGGACTGTTCTGTTGCCATCTGCCAGTTGTCCGTAGAAAATATCTTTGGGGATGCGACTATCTTCCATGCTGCTGACATGGCTAAGCCAGCGTAGTCTACTCTGTCTAAGCAGTATATACACCTCTTTGAATGCCAGCACGTGACAGCAAACAATCACATTTATTTAAAAAATATTCACGATACAATTTCAGGGCAACAGGTAGGGTCAACAATTTCAGGGCAACAGGTAGGTCAACAATTTCAGGGCAACAGGTAAGGTCAACAATTTCAGGGCAACAGGTAACGTCAACAATTTCAGGGCAACAGGTAGGTCAACAATTTCAGGGCAACAGGTAAGGTCAAAAATTTCAGGGCAACAGGTAGGTCAACAATTTCAGGGCAACAGGTAAGGTCAAACATCATTATCATTGTCCTTTGCACTCCTTCAGCAGCATGGAACCACCATTACAGTTCTTCCCCTGTCAGAAAACCTGCGTCAAGCATTCACATGCACTTTCAGCTGTTGTTTATGTAGCAATTTGTTTTACATGATGAAGTAGCCAGTCCCATGCACAATCTCATAATACTAGTGTAAAAGCCCATCATAAGACGGGAATTACATTCAAAAGCACCAATACCTAACGGCAATTTTACTTATGCAAAAATATGTTTTAAAAACCACTGTGAATCACCACAGTACACGGAACTACGTAGCATTAGCGAGGATACCAATGTGTGTATACGGGATCACACATCCTATAAATATATTTTTGTGCACACCGTCATTTGCGCATTCTTGTTTGGTAAGTGTTACTATTTTCGGGAGAGTGCATTTAAGGGAAACCATACAATTAATGTCTAACTTTCAACCAAAGTTGCATCAGTTAGCGTTACGCATTGACAGAAAAAGCTCGGATTTTATATATATATATACTGAAGCACATTAAAAACGCACCACCTGTATAATCCAGGAAAAGAGTGTGAAATGTAAATATAAGTGTTTACAAATTTACATATTTGGAATCTTTATTCATTTTCCTATGAATCCATGCTGGTCATTAATTTGTACATTTGATTGTTATGAAATTCATTGCATTCTGTGCAGGCAAGGGAGAAAACCAAAAATGCAACCAATAAAAAAATTCATTCACACTATCCTCCGTATCTGGTATGTCCACCGTGTGCTTGCAAACAAGCTTGGCAGCGGCTCCGCATGGAACGCACAAGTCTCTGAAGGAAATTCCGGGGAATCAAGTCCCATTCACGTGTAAGAGCAGCTTCGAGCTGTTGCACATTAGCTGGAGAACCTTGCCTGTAGACTCTGCGTCCAAGCTCGTCCCACATATGTTCTATAGGGGACATGTCTGGTGATAGGGCAGGCCAATCAATCGTCACAATGTTCTGCTGCTGTAGATATTGCTGCATAATGCACGCGGTGTGCGCACGTGCGTTATCCTGCTGGAGAAGCTTGTGGTGGTTTTTGATGGTATGCAATGTTGTTGTTCTTTATTACTATTGTACTGAATGAGGTCAGCTGTGAAGGTCCCTGATTATAACAAATTTTGGGTTGAGTTATCAGGGTACCTTTCTGCTACCACCTTATGACCTCAATCAGACCTATTCTTGACTAGTATGTATGATAGCTACGTCTAATGTCTAGGGTTATGCAAGTGTGGTGTGATGGTACTTTGACACTAACACACACATATAAACAACTAGTAAATTCTATGATCAAATGAACTAACACATGAGTTAAATTTTGATGTGTAAATATTTTCTACACAATTTTATTGGTCCTGAACCTAGTATTCTTCTGGTCAGGACTTTCCAAATTAAAAGAACTCAAGGTATATACATAAAAGCAACTTTTCAACCCAAAGGGACAGTTTGTCCAAATATATACTGTCAAAATATACTATTAGTGTTACTAAATTTTTAATTTTACTGGATTCTAACACTGGATGGCTGTTTGGGATTCTTTAATCATCCCCAGTTCTTTAATACACCTTTCAATGTTTAATTCTTTGGGGAATATTTTTATTATGTTATACAAGGGTTCACTGTCTTTGATGCTGATGAAAAGTCGGGTGCCAGATATTTTACTTATCTGGCACAACTTGAACTGACCGTATTCTTGCTGTAAAACGATCACTTTGATACTGGCCCAAAAGTAACAGATAGGACTCTGTAGACCCCTGTCACCACTGGAAATGAAAAAGACTCCTCAACTGCTTTTCACAGACATCTGGCACCGGGCTAGTGCCAGATAAAAACCCTGTAACAATGAAATAATGCCTCCTTGTTGATATCATACTTAAACTGTTATTTCTACAAATTATAATACATGAGAAATAAAGATCTGGGTCATATCTAATTGACCAACCCAGCGCATCCATTACAAAGTGTGCCAGTGTTGTTCACATGTCTCTCCTCTCAAGGCGGCCCTACGTCTGCAATAATAATATTAATCTTTCTTTTCTTCCATACAATAGGATAGGTGAGCTGTGTCCATCTGGCCACCTAAGAAAACATTTTTATTTCACAAAACATGTGCATTTTACAAAACTGGCAATGTGTTCTAGAAGAACTCTACCTCTAGGCCCTGCATATATCAGCTAGGGACCTAATTACTTACAGTCGTAATGGCAGTATCTCTCACTCACATTTTTAAACAAAATATATATGAATAATTTCTGCCTTACCATAAATTCAATGAATAAACACAGGTACGTTGATTAGCAGACTTCAGATGTCCTGCTGGCTGGACTGTGATGCCCTTTTGGTTTACTTTATATATTTAATTCAATAAGGCAAGTCACACTTCCCAGAATTTCAAACGTCCTGTTCGAGGGACTGTATTATACAAATGGCGTCGAGACTTTGAATTCTTCAATATTATAAAAGGCGTTGGCCAATGAGCGAACGACTACTTTTGAATTTGAAAATAAAAGCAAAAACAGACTTGATTTTTGGACCTAAGAAGTTTTCTCCTCACTCATTCTTAGATTTCTACTGCTAAAATATATTTTTAGTGTTAAGCCATCCCATAATTTCTCTCCCCTTGTCTACCCCTCCTCCAACAGAATACATGCTTGCTTGTCTCATTTCCAACAACTCGTTCAAAATTGTAATCGTTAGTGAATGCAAAATGAATGCAAAACGCCAGTCTGTTTGTCTGTATGTACGAACCAAATCAGTCTTTTGTCAATAACTTTCTTATCTACTGGGGAATTTTGTATTTTTAAACATATTATTTATCAGGAGAAGATAAGCCATTAATAAAGAAGTCCATATTTTTTCCAGAGTTAGTTTCAATTTCCACTATCATATAAATTACGCCATCTTTTCTCCTTTCCCGCGTTGTCCAAAACTGAAACTACTAGTCTGTTACGTCATAAAATGGACTCTTTTGCAGCGAAAGCGCTGTCTGTATGTTTATATATTTTCTCAGTGTGCCTATAGTCCGAAAAAGTAGTGGGTTTTGCGGGGTATTTCTAAATTCTACAAAGCTTTCGACACGTTACCGAACACCTGCCCCTGTATCTTCTCGCACGGTCGTCTTGGGTAGCTAGTCCAAGAATCTAACGCTTGACAATTTGTGGCATGTTTTCGCTCTCTCTCTCTCACTTTTATGCGTTCGTTTATGCCTTCCCTGTTTTATTCTTACTATCTTTCTTGGAACAACTAAGACTCGTTTTCAAAATTTTTACCGTTAACCCTTGACGGGCGAGTTATAAAATCCAATACCACTGGCGCGGCAATAAGGTTTCACACTACGTTCTTATCTCAATGCGATGACTGGCGCGGGGAAAGAAGACGCGTTACAACTTTACTATTTCTATTTCTACTCATATTATTTTGACTTTTATATTTAGAATTAATAATTTTATCGCTGTATCAATGTACTTTATCACAAAGCTGCAAGTCTGGATAATTTGTGAACGCTGGAGCAACCAATGCATCTAGAACCTCATCTCGATACGTCACAGCATTAACATTTCCACGGAAGACGTGAAGAGGCAAGTGTTACCAACAGATTACTGGTGGCAATGTATGTAGTTATCATAATATTTATTTGTCTGAGGGAAAGTATTTGTTTTTAAAATCAGGATGCTTTCCTGGCCAAAGATATATCACCCATGATTGATTGATACTTTTGTTATATGGGTTATCTCTCCTGAATATCGAACTTGGCGTATGAATCCAGATTTTGTTGGTCTGTTCCTTGTTGGGCCAGAAACAGATTGTTCTTGCTTAGGTTTATGCAGGAATGTTTATGGTCCGAGTCTATGTTTACTTCTTGTCTAGTTAAGACGATTCGGTCTTATATCGTGATATCTTTGTATGTCTAAGTGGGACTATTTTTCCTTGTACTGAACTTTGGGGTCAGGCAGTTTCTGCGCATGCGGAAACGAAAAAGGGTCTTCCGTGATGATGGAGCCTGGTGAATGCCATGTCGGAGACCAGTCCGAAGTTTGTTGATATCTGTGATCTATTATGGGGAAGAAGATAGTTTCTGATATGATTATTAAGTCTAGGAGTTCCCCAGTGTTTATTCTGTAACGCTAGGAGAGGGCGTATGTGTCCTGCTAGTGTATTTCCCATGCCCAGGTAAAAGAACTTGTTGCTGAACTTTTCCCTTGCTAGGCTTAGATGGGCAGACGTCTACATGATGATTATCTATATCAATATGTCGGGATGACATGTTACCTAGCAGCACTGAATATGATTGTATGCAGCAGTTATGATGAAAGAATATGCTGATTCTTGTAGAAACATTTGTGTTCATGAACAAAGCCTTTATTGAAGCTTTACTATGCATCTGTATAGTGAGTAATGCTCACTGGAACCAGAAGCCATTTTGGATTCTATATTTTTTGTCGATCATCGATCAGAGAACAGGGATGCCCCTTATTATCAGGTGATGATTAATAGATCACAGTTATAAAGAAAACCCAATACTGGTGGGTTAACATTGTCTCCAGAAATATTTCTGAACTTTACCTAAAGGAATCTTCGCTAGAAAAGAAGTTCTGTCTAGGAGTCATGCTTGAACATTATTTATTAACTGACATGATCAGTCAGTAAGGCCTGATGGTTATATTTATAAACAGTGGAAATCCAAGTGCTTGTCTACGGACGTTCCATTGTAATGTTCTTCAACATGAATGCCAACTTAAGATTGTAGACCATTGATCAACAGTATGATGATATATATCGACCTGTTTCCCGTAATTATACCTGTACTGTCCAAGTGTGTGCGTACAATTAAACAGTATGAAACAACCACAGTAATCTGCATCATTAACTTCTAGCTACGTGTGAGTGAGTGTTCGATCTTCTAGTCAACTCTTCAGAACAATCCATGCATTCGCGTATTGACACTCACATTAACACTCATAGTCAACATTACATCCTTGTCGGGGCCTCATTACGTTTTTGGACAAGGTGACCTGTATGCCCAACACTGTGCCGGTTTAGAGTTGACCATTTACACCAATACCAGCTTTATTAACGTGATGACCAAGAAAAGACGTTTATCAATGTGGTAGGCCAGCTTTCTGGGTCTAACCTGCACAGTAATCACCACATGGAAGTCAGCTACTGATACCAGATCGTTTCCATGACGCCTGATACGACACACCAGCAGTGAAAGTCTACACTTTGTCAACAGTTCCTCACGTGACCTATCAAGCGAATACTGAAACTAGGTCAGCGCTTGTTGACATTTTTTCGTTGGACATCACAGCGAGTTACAAACATACGATTAACGTTTTTGGAAAAAATGCAGTACAGGTCAGAAGTCCTACGTGTGTTAGTTTTGAGAACCATCAACGTTGGAGCTTCTTGAACTACTCTATATGTTGAACAGTGTAATTTTTTTCTTTTTCTATAACCAGTGGCACTCGAGCTTTCTAGCCCTTTTGGCCCAATGACATGTCATTGCGAGGCTGGGGGGTCAGTGGACTTTCCTTCCTACCCGGTCAGGAGCTTCGCTCCTTCCCATCCACACGGGATTTATGTGCAGGAGCCGTTCAGATTATTCAGTCAAATTTCCGGTCGTAAACATTTCTTCAAACGCCGACGCCCGGGTTTGAACCATGAACACCTGGTCGCCAGTACAACGTTGTAGCCATTACACCAGCGCGGCTCCCAAGAACAGTGTAATAGTTTAGTTCAAAATTAAGTGTTTATTAAAGTGGCAGTTTATTGTATTTACATTAGAAACTGTGGCATTAGATAACAGCTGAACCTTCGCTACAACACATTCCATTTATATAATATTTATGAATTTATGTGTAAATGTTTACATATGTGTGTGTGTTCTTGGTTGATTTATGCTATATAAAATATATTTGATCATACACTACTTGCTGTGTAGTGAACTTATGAGAAAGAATCAACTGATGATTAATTGCTATTATTAGAGGTACACAGTTGATTATACAAGACCTTATTTAAAGGCTTGTTTCCCCACAGAGATTGGGATAAAGGGAGCTGGTTATTCAAGCTATTAAGAGCTTGTTTCCATTTATTTGGAGATCGATTTCATTATTGCTATTTCAGGTATCTAGTCACATATTAGTAGACATTATGTCGACTTTAGATTACTTTATTGAGCAAGGCAAATCCCTAGGCAAGACAGGTGATAAGTTGGAGGAGAGTGCTACCAGTCAATATGAAAAAGCACAAGAATTGAACATTGATAAACTGAAAGCTGAGTTGGAAAAATTAGACAAAGAAGCTGAACAGCAGCAAAGAGAACATGATGAGAGAATGGAAAAAGCAAACATGGAACATGAAGTAAAACTCTTAGCTTTGGAGTTGAATGCATTAAAGGAAACAATAAATGAGCTTCAAAGTGATGAGAAAGCTCTTACTGATACGTTATCAGCAGTGAATTCTGAAAATACAATATTAAAGGATAAAATGATGATGTTGATAGAAGATAATAAGAAAGTCTATGACTCTTCTCTTAGTCAGAAGAAAGAGTTAGAAGTTGAAGTGAGCTTAATGAAAAACAATCATCTTTGTAAAGAACAGTCTCTTATTAGTGAGCTTGAACAAGTAAAAATGAACTATGAGAAATTAAAAGTGGAGGCTGAGAAACACAAGAAGATATATAATGATACACTCACTAATATATCGAGTCAGAATGTGATTCTAAGCCGCCAACTAGAAGAAAAGAATGTGGTATTTCCAGAAAAGGTTGATAAACTGATGACTACTCATCATAGTGCTATTGAAGCACTCAAACTTGAACTTGTTCAGGAGACGGCTAAGGTCTTAGAAAATACGTCTCATATGACAAAGTTGAGAAAAGAGCTTAAAGATAGTATGGCTAAAGAGAAGACTCTTATTTCTCAGTTACAAGACATAAGGTTGGATTATGACAGAAAAATTAAAACCAACGAAAGAATATACAAAGCTGTTTCTAGAGAGAAAGCTGTTGCGGAAGTAGAAATGGCAAACCTTGCCACAGAATTAATGGTTTGTTAGATATTGTTTTGAACAATAAAATGTTGTATGCTACCAAGGTGAATAGATTTGGACATAAAGCTGAAGATCAATATGCTAATGCAAAGAGCCAGCGACAGACACTCAATGCTCATAATAACACTAAGCAATATGTGAACAAATCTTTTCGTGGAAAATATGGTTTCCCACGAAATAACGACACTGACTCTAATGGGAGTTGGCGTCAGGCCAACAAAGGTAAATCAAGTTTAGATCACGGTGAGGACTTTAATAAGTGTCATGATAAGATTCCTCAGGGAAACCGTGCATCGAATTTTCAGACTCCTGATAAGTTGGTAAAAGAAAACAAAACTGTTAGTACCCATCGTACTCAGCTCAGTCAGTACGATGTACCTATTAAGCACAGTGACACAGGAAAAAATAAAAGCAATTTTGCTAAGAGAGATAATCGTGTTTGTGGTCATTACCAACCGCGTCCATATGATAATAGTTCTTCTTCAAAGAACTGCAGGCAATTTAATTGTCCTCAACATTTTGGTCCTAGTGACTATAAGAACTTTC
This sequence comes from Oreohelix idahoensis, assembly GCA_024509875.1. Classification (NCBI taxonomy): domain Eukaryota; kingdom Metazoa; phylum Mollusca; class Gastropoda; order Stylommatophora; family Oreohelicidae; genus Oreohelix; species Oreohelix idahoensis. The sequence continues at coordinate 133,723 of JAMPIV010005201.1, read as the reverse complement.
ATAACGGTTATCAACATAGTAATAATTGTTCTCCAGGACAACAAAAACCATCAAATAGATATTTTGTTCAGAAGAAAAATAACAATCATAACTATGTTAACTGGAGTTCAAATAAGAGCAATGGGCTCAACAAAGATAAGAATTTAGATAGATCTCGTTGTGATTGTAGATCTCCACATGATTCCACCTAACTGTTAGGTCTTGGACTTCTTAACACATCTAAGTCTATAATAGTTCCTCTCTATATCAAGATAGATACACATTGTAATTTGTAATATAGTGATTGTATCACTACTATCACTACGTTCATTGATATATATTCACCGCTGTTCTTTGATGATTTTTTTTCTTTGTCAATCATGTATAAAATATGAAATTGTTATATGAAATTGTTATATGCATTGTGTCATTGCCAGCATTGTAGGATACGTTGGTGGCACCTCCCTGGAAATATTTATACTTAGAGAAATGCTTTCTCTGAGATGTTGACATATATTCTCACAAGTCGATCTATGCTTCGACTTTACCTTAATTTGACATTATAAATTGCTGTTATTTGTCATCTGCGCATTATTCGTGCGTTGTGAGCCTATTGTATGTTGCTCACAGATGAAAAAAATTTTTTTATTTTTTTCCCGGGGGTTGCGGTAGTTTTTTACCAACAGATTACTGGTGGCAATGTATGTAGTTATCATAATATTTATTTATCTGAGGGAAAGTATTTGTTTTTAAAATCAGGATGCTTTCCTGGCCAAAGATATATCACACATTATTGATTGATACTTTTGTTATATGGGTTATCTCCCCTGAATATCGAACTTGGCGTATGAATCCAGATTTTGTTGGTATGTTCCTTGTTGGGCCAGAAACAGATTTTTCTTGCTTAGGTTTATGCAGGAATGTTTATGGTCCGAGTCTATGTTTACTTCTTGTCTAGTTAAGACGATTCGGTCTTATATCGTGATATCTTTGTATGTCTAAGTGGGACTATTTTTCCTTGTACTGAACTTTGTGGTCAGGCAGTTTCTGCGCATGCGGATACGAAAAAGGGTCTTCCGTGATGATGGAGCCTGGTGAATGCCATGTCGGAGACCAGTCCGAAGTTTGTTGATATCTGTAATCTATTATGGGGAAGAAGATAGTTTCTGATATGATTATTAAGTCTAGGAGTTCCCCAGTGTTTATTCTGTAACGCCAGGAGAGGGCGTATGTGTCCTGCTAGTGTATTTCCCATGCCCAGGTAAAAGAACTTGTTGCTGAACTTTTCCCTTGCTAGGCTTAGATGGGCAGACGTCTACATGATGATTATCTATATCAATATGTCGGGATGACATGTTACCTAGCAGCACTGAATATGATTGTATGCAGCAGTTATGATGAAAGAATATGCTGATTCTTGTAGAAACATTTGTGTTCATGAACAAAGCCTTTATTGAAGCTTTACTATGCATCTGTATAGTGTGTAATGCTCACTGGAACCAGAAGCCATTTTGGATTCTATATTTTTTGTCGATCATCGATCAGAGAACATGGATGCCCCTTATTATCAGGTGATGATTAAGAGATCACAGTTTAAAGAAAACCCAATACTGGTGGGTTAACAATGTCTCCAGAAATATTTGCTGAACTTTACCTAAAGGAATCTTCGCTAGAAAAGAGGTTCTGTCTAGGAGTCATGCTTGAACATTATTTATTAACTGACATGATCAGTCAGTAAGGCCTGATGGTTATATTTATAAACAGTGGAAATCCAAGTGCTTGTCTACGGACGTTCCATTGTAATGTTCTTCAACATGAATGCCAACTTAAGATTGTAGACCATTGATCAACAGTATGATGATATATGTCGACCTGTTTTCCTGTAACTATACCCGTACTGTCCAAGTGTGTGCGTCCAATTAAACAGTATGAAACGACCACAGTAGTCTGCATCATTAACTTCTAGCTACGTGTGAGTGAGTGTTCGATCTTCTAGTCAACTCTTCCGAACAATCCATGCATTCGCGTATTGACACTCATATTAACACTCATAGTCAACATTACATCCTTGTCGGGGCCTCATTACGTATTTGGACATGGTGACCTGTATGCCCAACACTGTGCCGGTTTAGAGTTGACCATTTACACCAATACCAGCTTTATTAACGTGGTGACCAAGAAAAGACAGTTTATCAGCAAGCGATGGTGAAAACTGAATCCTCCCCAAATGTGAATACTGCCACCTCCAAATCGGTTGTGCTGACGAACACAGCAATCTGCAAAGCGCTCTCCACACTGTCGCCAAATCCGCATACGTCCATCAGCAAAGAATATGTTGAATCTGCTCTCGTCTGTGAATAGGACAGCATTCCACTGCAGTCTAGTCCATCTGACATGTTGCTCTGCCCATTGCAGGCGCTGCTGACGATGTCTGTGAGTCAAGTTTGACCCAACATAAGGTCGTCTTGCAGTAAGGCCTGTTTCTCTGAGTCGTCATATGACTGTCATTCGATAGACTTGCCCACGTCTACCCACTATTGTTGTTTTGACTTGCCGGGAGAAAACGATTCCTTAGGTGACTCAGCACAATATGACGATCTTGCGCAGGGGTAGTAACTCGTGGTTGGCCGCTCCGAAGTCTATCCCGGGCACTGCCAGTGGTTCCGTAACGTTCATTGAGACGTACAATAGTGCTGTGGTGGCAATTCATCCTTCTGGCAATGGCCCGCGAGCTCATTCCGTTCTCCAACATAGCAATGGCTCGTTGGCGTTCGTTTTCAGATAGTCGTGGCATTTCAAGCACATGTACTGGGTGTTTCTTCTCAACGGCCTTTTTATACCGAGTATACTGCCACAACGCGTACGCATTTTCAGGGTCATAGCTGTTGGGAATCGTGTTGCACGTGTAACTTTCATTGTGTTCATGTAGTCTGTACACAAACCCGTGGGTTGAATCATGCACTTTCTAATCCAGCAGCCATTCGCTCTCTACCTCATGACAAACACGGACAAAATCCATTCCCACACTTTTTTTTCCAGCTTATCGGCATCAGTATATATAATAGTGGTGCGTTTTTAATGTGATTCAGTATAGAATTACTCGCTTTGCATAATACGCCTAAATACGGAATAGATATATTCTTTCTTTGTCTCTTCAGAGACCTTCGGAACTACAAGTGGCCTCTTTTGTTTTTGTTATTGTTATTATTGATCAGAATTGACGTCTTTGCACTCCGGGCAAACCCATAAGTGCTCAGTCTCCCTAAACAAATATTGAAGGGTATTAATACTAATTGTTCCTGTAGCGCGCTGGTTGTATACACGACGGATGCATCCCCTCATTCGTCCATCCCCGCTAGCCTTACGTTAGATGCCAAATTCCAAACTTGATGATTCATCGATTGTAGTGTCATTCTCTGACAGGCTATCATTAACAGTCCTCAGTATCTCTCCCTTATCTATATCCAATGCACCCACTACGGGTTGCTCTTGAAGCTAGTGACCATCGGCACACTAGAAGTGATGTGGCCAGCATCACGCCGGCCGCCTTAACCTTACCAGAGTTGCTCTGGTACCAAATTCACGAGGCTTCGTCGACTCCGGAGCCGTTTGCGGTCTAAAAAATCCCACCTCAACTGGGAATCGAAACATGAACCACCGAGCTAGGAAGCCAGTGATATAAACAAAGCTCGCGTTATAATGCAAGAGGTTTCACTCTAAACAATCTTAGAGACACCATATACAAAGAACAACTTTTATACGCTCTTGCAATCTCAAGATATATATGTGTGTGTGTGTGTGTGTGCGTGCGTGCGTGCGTGCGTGCGTGTGTGTGTGTGTGTGTGTATGTTTTGGCCTGTTACCTCATAACTCGAGTCCGGCTGAACGGATTTTGATGCGGTTTTCTCCAGCGTATTGGACATTTCTCCGGGAAGGTTTTAAGATATATATCGTCATGGTATAACGTCAGGAGGCTGAGCAGTGAATTTTTCTTCCCTCCATTCCTAAAACGATTCGCACCAAACCCGGCTTGCACTCATTCCGACATGAAACCGGGCTGGGCCGGGTATGACTGCTAGTATATATATATATATATATATATATATATATATATATATATATATATATATATATATATATATATATATATATATATATATATATATATATATATATATATATATATATATATATATATATAAAAATATATATATATATATATATATATATATTCGACAATGTGACAAGTATGACTATACAAATACAACTACAACGTGCACATTACGAATGCATAAAACCAAAATATAATGTAATAAATACAAAATATATATATATTAATTACTTACAAAAATTACATAGAAGAAAATACAGTAGACTAACGTCAACAAATCATTCAAACACTGCAGTTTAAAAGAGAAATATATTGAGGAGCATGGCATGGGGTAAACCATATATTCTATAGGCATTATGAAATGCTTTAAAATCGGTGGTAGAATTCGCAGCCTGAAAGAATCAAGAAGAGAAAACCAAACACATAGCATATGCTATAAACGAGATCAATGTACTCATACCTAAGGGTCTTTTATGTTTGGACATGCGCCCTAATATAACCGACTAGGTTGAACGGGACGTGCCTCGCCAAAACGAGGCAAAACTTTATTTAAAAAAATAAAAAAGGTAAATGTAGTCCCATGGCAGATACTGCCGTAGGGGAGTAAATGTTAGAGACGTCACCATACAAGGTACAGCATCGAGAGGTGGGGGTGACTTGTTCACCATTTTTCTTCCCTAACTCAAAGTCAGGTACCCATTTACAGCTGGGCAGACTGGAGCGTGTCGGTATCTTGATTTGAACCCTGTCCCTTGGCGCGAGAGACCAGCGCTCTAACCACTGTGTCAATCGGACGCTCATATATGATATATAGAATGAAAAACACAATCTACACAAACTATAACCTACATGTTGTTGAACTGGGTATTCCATTCCCAGGATAAACACCAAATCGGTTCTTGGGCCAAAAATCCATCAATCAAATCTCAGAAATCGAAACAAGTTATTTTATTTGTTTTTGAGTAAGGTGTTGCTAATAAGGTGTTGCTAATAAGGTGCAACAAGGCCCGGTACCGATGTGGTCGAGGATGCTTTTGGGATGATTCTGCCTTTGGAGAATTAAAAAAAAACAAAAAACTAACAAACGCAGAAACGCGAGAAAAGCTAGTAATAAAAAACATATTAAAGTTTGAAGAACTCTTGGAATATAAACAATGTGGGCAAACCTTGGATACAGACAGATTTGTTTGAAGACATATTTACCTTTTGTGTTTAGGTACCATTCTTCACTGCCCTTCCTTTCTGCTGAGTTTTACCATGTGTGCAGATAGTGACGTATTTTGAAGAATTAAATCTAAACAACCCCGAAGTGATTTGAGATCTTAAATACCCCCGCGCCCAGGTGTGCTCAGTACAGACAGGTTCGTTCAGTGTACATAAAGGTAGAAGATCGAGGTACCTGCAAGAAGAACAGTATTTTTATCCTTTCTTTGGAGACAAATTTTCAGTGTCAATAAACAAGATTCTGAGGTGTGTCTGTGTGCTAGACTAATAGAGTGAGAATAAATGTTAAAGAAAAATGGGGAAGAGTTAAATGCGTGACTTGGGTGTGTGTAATATTTATTAACTTGGTTTAAGATCTGTACTGCATCTTGAAGCTCACGTGCACACACATATAGCGATACCCGTTGACTCATCGATATACTTAAGAAGGTTTGGTTAGACAAGTGAGCAGAGCTTGGCTAAATATCAGTTACACTTAGCGCACTTAGCAACTCTGGGAAGGTTAAGGCGGCCGGCGTGATGCTGACCACATCACCCCTAGTGTGCCGACGGTCAAGAAAATATGGGCCTAACACCATATTCCCAATATGCCTCAATGGGCGTGTAACGGGTCCTTTTTTTTTTTTTTTTTAGCGCACTCAGTTGAACACAGTTCGCCATCAAAGTAATAAATTACGTGCTTTACTGTTAACTGTGTCAGTCCACGCTTTTAGTGAAACTGAAATTGTCGTTCTCAAGGCAATAGTACTTGCTATTGTGAACGCGTGTTATTGTACGATTTTTGTAATATTGTTTATTCGACTGTCTCTTAATGTTCTTCCCTGTGCCCCAAAACCAGACCTACTGATGTAAGCGCGTAGAGGTAATTGTTTAGGGCCCATTCTCATGACATGGCCAAACCACTTAATTTCTTTATCAGTCGGGTCCGTAGCTTTAACCGGACAATCAAAGAGAACCATAGCCTTCACCGAACAATCAGAGGTGCCCATAGTACAAGAAGTGTTAAGAATCATCCCCTAAAACGCTCATTCATTGCTCACAAATTCAAATAAAATATCTAATAAGAAAAGTTAAAGTCGGACTTGGAGAAAATAAGCCATATTGTAACAAATACATTCCTAGCAATGACAGTATATGCGTCTTCCTGTGTTGCCCGCATGCAAGTCGCAAACACTAAAAAGTTACAATTAATTGCAGCCACACAAAGGCAGTGTCCTAGCTTGCTACGCATTTCTTCAGAAGCAAAGAAACAGAAAAAATTCTAATTATTTGCAAGAAACCGACAGAAACTGCTCACTAATTACTAGAGACATTTAAAACAAAATGCATAAAATGCATAAGCTTTGTAGTGCAAAACGAAGGAAGGAAAATTAAAAAGTAACAATATAAAGGTAGATATATATATATATATATTTTTTTTTTCTTTTCTTAACATGAAAGGGGTTCTGCAATTACTCAAAAGTCAGTGACACGACCTAATAACAAATATCAGATTTTGCAGCCTGTAAGAAACAACAAAAACCAACGCATAGAATATACCACTATTACAAAAGCACAAGAAGTGTTTTATAAAGAGTTCCTGACAAAGGAACAATGTCCTTCCTTCCTCTGTGGCCCGCCCTCATAGCCGCTGTTTGCTGGGAAAAGAGTACTTTACCATTTTATTGTGGCCCCTGGAAATATAGCACAGCCCATGTTGAGAACCACTGCTATATACCAGCGGCAGGCAGCTCAGCAGCTGTGGTAATCTACTTTACACAGAGCTCTTTAAAGATCTACAGTGATAAAGTATGTCTGTTGTCAGGTTCCGAAGTATCTGGATTCTGAAACAAGTCCAGCTCATTTGTAACTTTAACGTCACCTCAATTCTGCATTATTCCGTCTTCACTTTTGGCCAAAACTGACCTGAGGTCATAACTCAACATCATATAGTTGAATCTATCATCCTACACAATATCTTAAAGTTTACAGTTTGGATCATCATGCAAAATACCATTTTAATGTGATAGATCCTTCTTTTCAACTAGTAACCCAACAACTTTGAAACGCGTTTTTCACAAAACAAGTTGAAGTGGAGGTGGAATAGAGCAGTAGTGTACTGAAGCCAGGTTTTACCTCTGCCGCACGAGATGCTTCTTGCAATTCCAAGATCAGAGCGGTGGAAAATTAAAACTAGATATTTTACCGAATGGAAACGTCACTTCAAAGACAATATCGCTTTCTGTCTTACACATTTGGCGGAAAAACTGAAGTTGAGTAAGTTAGCTTGTGGGTTTCACGGGGAATTCGGCAAAAGTATATTTAAGCCTTTTTGAAGTTTTTTTTTTCAGAACCAGAAGTCCTAATAATGTCATACTCCCCCCTGGTCTTCTTGGTAGTGAGATCAAATGCCTAGCTTTCTCGGATAAGGGTGATAAAATAGGAGGTCCTGTGTGCAAGTTGCACGCGTTAAAAATCCCACGGCAGTTGGAAATCGCAAAGAATAGACCATAAGGCCGCTGACCTGGCAAAATTTAAAAATTAGAAACCTACTCACCAAATATGTTTATAGAATGCGTGATTCCTATATACACACATTGGGATTATCGCCGGTGCTACGGAGTGCGTGCACTGTGCTGAGATACTCCTTGTGTGATCTAAGGGAGGAGATCGGAGCACTGATAGAGTGTGGGGTGGGCAATGAAGATAGTCCTTAAAACTAAACATTTAAACCTGGACGGGGGGGACCCTTTTAAGTGCCGGTAGGAGAGAGCTTGTCCGATTGACAGAGTGGTAGGAGAGCTGGTCACTCGTGGCTTAGGTGCCGGGTTCGATTCACGATGTCGACGCGCTTCAGTCTACCCAGCTGTAAATGGGTACCTGACTTTGCTCTTGAGTTAGGGAAGGAAAAGGCAGTGAGGAAGGGAACTGATCACCCCCCACCTCTCGATGCTGGATCTAGTATGGTGAAGTCTCTAACACTTCACTCCACTACGGCAGTATCTGCTATGGGACTACCTTCACCTTTTAACTTCACTTCAAAGAAAATATCTCTTTCTGTTTTATACATTTCGAGGGTAAACTGAAGGTGAGTAAGTTAGCTTGTGGGTTTCACGGGGAATTCGGCGACAGTATATTTAAACCTTGTAAGTGCCGGTAGGAGAGAGCTAATCCGAAATTTAATAAGGTGAAGAAAAAAAATGTCTACCTTTCCTTCCGTCACTGAAAGATCTGCCAAATGATGACTTCGGATCTACAGGATAACACCAAACATATTGATAGTGGTGAAAATGATTGACGATGGTGGTCTTCACAGATTCCATATCAGTTATAACTGCCTTAAGGTAATAGGTTAAGGAGCGCGTTACACGCCTATTGAGGCATACAGTGTTGGGAATATAGTGTTAGGCCCAAATTGTCTTGAGCATACGGCACACTTGGGGTCATGTGTTCAGCCTTAAAGAACCTTAGTCAGTTAAAGAACCATGAAAAATACTAGTTTCACAGCCTTTCAGAAGCAGCAATAAAAACAAAATGCATATATACATTCAACAAAATGAAACTACAGTGGGTTACTGCTCATAGAAATTGTATGGAACAACGAAGGTAGACTTGCCGAATAAGAAGGAAGCAAGATTCAGACTAAAGACCAGGCAACATGTGAAGAGATAAAATCAATTAATAAAAACAAAAACATTCAAATAAAATGATGTAAATGACACCCGGTGTCAAATATGACACAAGCATACAACTCATGTGAAGGTCCCGTGGGTTTCTTATGAGACAAAGAATATTACTACTAGTCCCCAGGCAAGTCGCACTAGACGACTAATATGAGATTGCGCATGGCACTGGTAACCTCAACATGTACAAGAAATTGCTACAGAAACAACTGCCGTAAGAGCATGTGAATAATTTGTGCAAGCTTCTTGCAAGAGGGCCAACTGCTGTGGTGGGTCTATACTCCATAGGGAGCGAATAGGAACATGATGATGATGATACCGCTCCTTCCCAAGAAAAAAACAAGCCATAATTTTCAGAGGCAGTCCTTGTTCTGGAAACCATAGGGAAAGAGAGGCAGAGGTAGACCAAAAAACACATGGAGAAGAGAACTGGATACAGAGGTGAAAATGATGAGGAAAACATGGAAAGAACTTGAGTGGATGACACAGGACAGGAGGACTTGGCATGTGTTTGTTGAAGGCCTATGCTCCTCGGTGAGTTAATAGCACTAAGTACCTATGTACTCTATGGGGTCTGGCAACCTCAACATGTAAAAGCAAATTGCTGCTGAACGCAGCGCGCGCTTAAAGAGCACGTGAATGCTTGGTGCAGACTACATGCAAGAGAACCAACTGCAGTGAAGGTTCAATGCGTTATAAGGCTCAAAAACTAGAATAGGGAAGTATAATAATTGATTGATTGACTGATAATTTTCAGACCGAGAACCGGCCGGTGCAGACTCAATTACAAGGTGTTTACCAAATTAAATTTGGGCGGACAGACTTGTGTCCATGTGGGGAAGTCCAATAGAACATGTCTTCCAGGACTGTCGGCTCCATCAGAGTAGCGGATTGACACCAACCCATTCGAAGGAGAAACCGCATGACGACGGGACAAGCTTGAAACATAATGCCAAATTTTTGGAGAAATTAATAGTGGTTATATTGCGAACGAAGAAGATGGAGAAACATGGTTATTTGCCAAGTCTATCTTCAGCTGGACTATTTCTTAGTCTCCTACCTTCAGAGGGCGTCTAATTATATAATCTGGTAGAGGATTTTCCTCTTGCTGCACAAGTGCCGGTTACCAAGAGTACCAAGTAGCGTCACGCTCCAGTCTACCCAGCCGTAAATTGATACCTGGCTGTACCCTTCAATTAGGGAAGGCAAATGCAGGGAATAAGACACCTGGTCACCCAGCCACATAACGAAGTGGGACCTAATAAATTAAACTCTCCAACACCTCACTACCCTACTGCAGTATCTGATAGAAGACTATCTTCGCCTTTACCACCTTCAGTGAACTATACGTACGCCATCTTTACTCCTCTGAGGTAATTAAGCTACGTGTCAACCGGCAAACAATGTCAGTAGACGTGTTTGTCTGGGAAATCCGTGGAGGTAAACACCCACACGAACAGTCAGAGAGATAAACAAATAAATAACAATGGCCAACGGCGTAAATCAGGCAGCAAATGGCCCCACGGCAAAAGGCACGGCGTCGTTCACATCGAGCGATCTTCAATGTCACAATAGGAAAATAACGTTTTTCCCTTCATTCAAAGACCACAATAGAACAGACGTTCAGTGTTCCATTTAAGGATTTTAACTGATTTTGTTTAAATGGTTATTTAGTATCCGCAACGATTTGTACAAGTTGTCAGTTTTTCTCTCAAGAGCTGTCATTTTTTTATTGTTTTTTTTTTAAACCTAAGGTATGTGGTTGTTGTGTTTGTTTGTCTATTTTTTATTTTTTTTTTATTTTTTAATGAGTTGCGGATTGAATAGACCTCTCCCTAAGGGATTACATTTCGAATTATTATCTAATATACTGTATGGAAGGTCTGATGATTTAGTTTTTCATTTTAATATACCTTACTTCTTAATTGTAATTAAATACTGTAAATGTATGCCTTTATACTACTTATAATGTTGCATCGCCAGTAAACTAATACCTTAAGTATGTTGGAGAATGTCTGGATAACTAGCAATAAAAGATGAGTAAGAGGAAGGGCAAAATGCAAGACAGGCCTATATGCACGATTCTCATCTATCAGTCAATACCCTTTACCTCCCTAAGGAGCATAGGTAATAAAGCTGGATCTCGTATAGTGGAGGCCTCAACAATTCACTCCCTGTGGCAGTATCTGCTTGGGACTCAAAGCTGCTCACCTGTGGGAACATTTTCCGCATGCGCTGACAACACACAAAGTCCCAGGTCATTCAGCAGCAGATTTCCAAAATGTCACGAGTTCTTATTATATGCCACCATAATCTGATTACGTTTCACATTATGTCTAATTTACTGTATGAATGGTTTAAATTGTGTGTTTTTTTTTTAATTTAAATTTTTAAATTTATTTTTTTTAATTACCTTTATTTTTATTTTTTTTTATTTTTATTTTTTTTATTTTTACTTTTATTTATTTATTTATTTTTTATTTATTTATTTTATTTTTATTTATTATTATTTTTTTAAATTGTTTTTTATTTTTTTTTATTTTTTATTTTTTTACATACTTAAATTTGATTATGACTGGATGTTACAAATGTATGTTATTATTTTACCTTGATAATGTTGTATGCTTAAATAGTGTTCAAAATACATGTACGATTGAATGGATAAGGTATGCAAGATGACAGAGAGAAGAAAGGCAGAATGTAAGACGGGCCTCCGTGCCCAATTCTTAACCCTTTGAAAATAAAGTTCGTACGTTCGTTCGTTCTATCTGTCTGTCTGTGTGTCTATCTATCTATCTTCTTTATTTTAAAACATACTTTAATTATGATTATTATTGCAAATGTTTGATATTATATTACCTTTATAATGATAAATGCCTTAATAATGCTTAAAGTAAATGTGAGGATGGAAGGATACATTATACATGATGAGAGAGAGAGGAAGGGCAGAATGTCAGACGGGCCTGCGTGCCCAATTCTTAACCCTTTGAAAATAAAGTTTGTTCGTTCGTTCGTTGGAACCAAACTATCATAGAAAACAATTTTGAAAACTACCAACTTTGAAAAGAAACTATTCAAGGGAATTTATCAAAGAAAAACTGCATATAAAAACAAATAACAAACAACTGGCAGACGTTCATAAAAATTGTCAATCAATCAATACCCTTTAGCTCCCCAAGGAGCATAGGCCTTCAACAAACACATGCCAAGTCCTCCTGTCACAGCGCACACATTAAACTGATGACAAGAACCAGACAAGTGCCAGTGGAACAAGAGTTGAGAAGACAGACATCATAAAAATTGTGGTAGCTCAATACTTCCCTATTCTAGTTTTCGAGCCTTATAAAGCATTGACCCACCACTGCAGTTGGTTCTCTTGCATGTAGTCTGCACCAAGCATTCACGTGCTCTTTAAGCGCGCTACGTTCAGCAGCAATTTGCTTTTACATGTTGAGGTTGCCAGACCCCATAGAGTACATAGGTACTTAGTGGTATGTGAGGTACTTAGTGGTATGTGCTGTACTTAGTGGTATGTGAGGTACTTAGTGGTATGTGAGGTACTTAGTGGTATGCGAGGAGCAATTGAACGAACTGTATTTTTTAAAGCGTTGAAAATTGGACCTGGAGGCCCGTTTCACATTCCTGCATTCTCTCTCTCTCTCTCTCTCTCTCTCTCTCTCTCTCTCTCTCTCTCTCTCTCTCGTGGGAAAACATCATACTATCTTACAACTTAAAACAAATAGTCAACCAATATCCAATATGTGGCGACAGGGTAGAAGACAGGATAGATAGAAGAAATAAAAGAGAGTACCAATCCCTTCCACAGTGTCTTGTGGCTGCTGTAAGTGATAGTCCGACACTTGTAAGAAGAAATGTTTCAGGAGACTGAAATTTAAACTCTTCTCAGTTAAGCAAAAAAAGCAAATCCCATCAAGGATCCTGAGAGTATGTTAGGTCTTCAGCCACACTTCCCCTGAGGTACTGATATGGCTCATGAGACCCCCAGCTGGTAATTAAGATAATAATTATCAAAAACAGTTAACTACCAAGCAATACAGAACATATAGTGAAAGAAAGAAACAACAGTGAACTTCGTTTCTATGAATTTATGTATATTAGACCAAGCTAAATTGGTTACAGAAAAACACAAGAAAAAAAAAACCAATATATATATGTATACCGTTAATGTATACAGCACTGGGTAAATGGAGATAAAAATAGTCTACACAAAAGTTCTGTTTATATTAGGGTACCCTTTCACGATGGCTGATGTTTATGTCCTAATTTTAATCATTGACTGGTATGACCTAAGATCGATTAGTGTTTGGTCCTTTTTAAAAGTGCACTTATCATGAATGGGTTGCTGCTGTATGACGTCACACTATCACTGCAAGGTTTCTTCCCCCGGCCAAGTTGCTGGAATAATTCGTATCAAGTACTGCAAGGTTTCACTACACGACTGCGAGTTTCCCTTGCCTTTTGTCACCACCAGGGAGCTAGGAGATAGACACAAAGGAACAATCTATTTAGCTCTCTGGTTAGAGGCATTAATTTGTCCTGAGTGTGGTCCATAAACCAGGCTCAGATATTAGTCAAATTATTATATAAATGACATGGACCAATGTTGAGCGCCATTCTTCGAGCTGCAAACATATGATATTAATAGGGTAGGGGCATAGGCATACATATATTATCAACTGTTGTAAAGGCATACAAAATCATATAGTAAATACATGGATGCGATAATGGTTACATTAAATAAAAGAAGCGACCAGGGTAGCGCACATGCTTTCTGTAAAACAACCTGAGGACATCAAAAGCATACAAAAGGCATATAAAATCATATAACCGTAAATATATGCATTTGGGAAAATATATCCATTACAGGAAAGTAGGCAATTGACTGAAAAGCAGTGCAAACATTAACTAATGTTAATTGCATATAATGAAATAATAATGAAAAGCAGTTCAAACATTCAATACAAATACTTGCATATAAGAAGATAATGCATTTCGCTCACCCGAATTGATTCCAAGATTGAATTTGGCTCAAAAACGGCATATACTATATATAAGTATTTCTCTCGCTGGTCTGACAGATTATAAGTTAGAAGTATCTGCAACTGGCTTGTCTGTTCGGGGCTTTTGCAGATGTGAGTCCAATATACACGTTCTATAATCTCATATATACAGCTAACTGCGGTCATTCACCTCTGCCAACTGATCACGGGTAAATGTCCTCAAATTGTACTCCGCCGGGGAAATCCTGAATATCTGGGGCAGTGGCCTGGGCCCCTCCGGGTCACTGGAAATCCCGGCTTATCTGGGTCATTAGCCTCTCAGGTAAATATCAATGCGACAATGAACTCGAAAATTCCGAGGGAGGTCATTGTCCCATGAGGCATTCAGAAAAATACAGAGCTGGGTCATTGTCCGATGAGGCAGAGAAAGACAGAAGATTGTCGGACGAATAATTTCGCGACAATAGCCCCCTGTGAAAGTTTATCGTAAGGTGAACTAGTTTCGACTGACATCTTCTTCTCGATCCCTCTCTGTCCTAGTTTGATTTCCCTCACCATCCTGGAAGGTTTTAGGGAGGTTAGGCTTATTGGGTCGCTGCTGATTTGCCTGTTCTTCCCCACTGCATGGATGACGGCTGAGAAAGTCTGCTCCGACATTGAGTTCCCCAGGTATATATTCAACCTTGAAGTTATATGGTTGCATTAACATTGACCACCTCATGAGCCTTGAATTTAGGTTTTTGGAAGCTGCTAAGAACATTAATGGTTGATGGTCGCATTGAACGGTGAAGGGCTTTCCATATAAGTATGGTTGATATTTCTGAATTCCCCATACCAAAGCTAGGCATTCCCGTTCAATAGTGGAGTAATTTCTTTCAGCAGCATTCAACTTTCGGCTAGCAAAAGCTATGGGGAATAATGTAGACGCATTGTCTTCCCCAGTTTGTAGCAAGGTGGCTCCAATCCCAATCTGACTAGCATCGGTGCGTAGTATGAATGGTCGGCTTAAGTTCGGTAGGTGCAGAATAGGTTTCTCTGTGAGTTTTTCCTTGAGGGTACTATAAGCATTCTCACACTCAGCGGTCCAGATCACTTTTTCCGGAGTATTCTTTTTCGTAAGGTTCGTCAATGGGGCGCTAATAGTGTTGAAATCCTTAATGTAGCGTTGGTAAAATCCACATAACGCGACGAACGATCTGACATCCTTTTTAGTAATAGGGCGAGGTGCATTGCGCAGTTTGTCAACATTACGTTCCTCCGGGAACATGTACCCTTGTGAAATGGTGTGGCCGAGAAACCCCAGTTGGTCAAAACCTATCTGGCATTTAGTTGGGCGGGCGGTTAAACCTGTGTCCTTAAGCCTTCGGAGTAGCATCTCTATTGCATTCAGGTGTTCCTCAAAGGTGTCTGTGGCGATGAGTATATCGTCCATAAAGTTTGTAATAGCAGGGTTATGAAGGGGTGCGAGAAGTTTTCTCATCATTCTCGTGAATGTGCTAGGCGCATTATGTAATCCGAATGGGAGGACATTAAATTCAAAGTGTCCTTCCGGGGTGCTGAATGCCAGTAGTGGTCGGATCTCTTTCTTCACAGGGATTTGATAGTATCCCTTGCTAAGGTCGATTTTAGAGAAATAACGAGCTGTATTTAGCTTAGCGAACAGAGAGTTTTGATCTGGCAGAGGCTCAGCTTGGTACTCCGACACTGCATTCAGTCTCCTATAGTCAATGCACAATCTATGCTCTCCGGTAGGCTTCCGAAGGAGCACAACACTAGCGCTATAGGGTGATTCGGATGGAGAAATAATGCCTGCACTGAGCAATTTCTCTATTTCTTCTCTCAATGCATCCGCCTTGGCATAGGGTATAGGGTAATTTTTCACACGGACTGGCATTGCATCTGTCAACTTCATATCAAACTCTACTAAACTGGTTAGGCCTGGCCTGTCCGTGAGAACTTCTGCATACTTTTCCAACATTGTTTGTACCTGCTCCTGCTGTTCCAGGGTTAGAGTGGAACTTATTTGCACATCGGCCTGAGTCTCACTCAAGGACAGAGGGTATTCGACTGCTACATTGGGTTCATCCTCTACTTCACTGGCTACTGCAAGGGCCATCAAATGAACTGGCTCTACTGATGCGCGTTCGTTGTACTTTTTTAAGCAGATTGATGTGGTAAATTTTCTGTTTACCCTTAATTGCTATCTTGTAGTTGGTGCGGGAGATTTTCTCGACAACAGCATAGGGTCCTCTCCAACCAATCTGAAGTTTATTATGGCTGCTTGGCAAGAGCAATAAAACTTTATCCCCAATGTTCAGTTCTCGATCCTTAGCTGTTCTGTTATAATATTGCGCATGTTTCTGACGGGCTTTGCGCAAATTTGCAGTGGCCAATTTCCAACCTGTTTGGAGGCGTTGCTTCAATTCCTCAACATAATGTGACGCGGTAATGACTGTGTCATCCGCTTTATCGTCTGTCCAGGATCTCAGAAGTGCCTCTAGAGGACCTTTTATTGGGCGCCCAAACAGCAGTGTTGCTGGTGGAATTCCTGTCGAGTGATGAGGTACCTCTCTGTAGGCGAACAGTGCCGCTGGCAGGTAGGAATCCCATGAACTTGGGTTCTCCTGCTCCAGCTTTCGCAGTATGGAAATTAAGGTTCCATTGAACCGTTCTACTTGGCCGTTGCTCTGGGGGTGATATGGAGAGGTATGAATGTGTCGCGTTTGGAAAATCCGAAACACTTCTTCCATTAATTTCCCCCGAAATTGTGATCCATTATCCGTCAGGATCTGAAGAGGGAACCCCAACCTCGTAAATATAGTAAGGAGGGCTTCCGCTACATGAGTTGAGTCGCACGAAGGCATTGCGACTGCTTCTGCCCACATGGAGCATGTGTCGACCAACGTCAAGATGTAGCTATTCTTTTTCTTTGTCCTAATCAGGGGCCCAACAATGTCGACTGCCACCCTTTCGAACGGGGTACCTGTTACAGCATTTCTCCTAAGGTTACCGGAGCTACCCAGTGCTTAGGAGCCACCTTTTGGCACTGTGCGCATGACTGAACATACCGTTTTATGTCTGCGTTCATTCCTGGCCAATAGTAGTGGCAAGAAATGCGCTGCATGGTTGCTCCAATTCCCATGTGTCCGCTGAAGGGTAAGGCATGGCCCATTTCTAATATTTGGGTCCTATAGGATGAGGGGACAATCAGCTGTGAGTGTTCGCTCGCTCCTTTGCCTGCTCTGCGGTACAACAGACCATTCTTCTTATAAATCTCTCCCTTGAGAGGCGGGGTATGAGACTTAGGAAGTTTTTTAAAACAAGGCGACAAAGTGCTATCCGCTGTTTGTGCCTTCTTCAACTCTTCTGGGAAGATGTTGGTAGGAGTTCCAGACTCAGGGTTCTGCCTGCATTGATCCCTGGTCTGTACGGCCGCAACTGACAGAGGCCGGGCTGGTTCTCCTAGGAACACATATCTACAGCCCAAAATCAGGGGGTAGATGGGATCCTTTAGAACAGCGGCTCTGATTTCTCCAGTCACATACCGCGATTGAACCTGAATCTTGCACACTGGTAGAATCATGGGCGCACCAGATTTGGTGGGTCCTTGTATTTCAATCGTCTCCTCTGTAATTTGGTCAGAATTAACAAGAGAAGCTGCGACGATTGCATCATAAGATAATCCAGTGTCATACAAACAAAGAGCTCTCTCCCCATTAACCATAACAGATTCAATGACAGCTGGTCGCTTCGAAGAATCTATGTCATCCTTTGAGGGCTCAGGGCTGTCAGATCTGGTTGTTATGCAAGCTGCATTCATGGGGAGGGGTCGGCGCTTACAATCACGAGAACTATGTTTAGGCGACCGACAGTGTTGGCACACATCCCTCTCTGTGTTTGCTGTATAGGAAGTTTTCCTTTCCGTGTTCTTGTGGGTTTGTCCATTGTTGGGTCTGTCATGGTGAGTTTTCATGTAGGGTGGCTTGGAGCTTGTAATACTATTGGAGCTGTTAGGCGCAGTCTGCCGAGCTGGATAGTCTGTATATCTCCGTCTGGAGGTCAGAGTCTCAGCCTGTGCATTCTGAAAGCGTTCTGATAAGGTAACTATGGTATTTAACCTTTCTGCCCCGTTTTCTACCAGAAATCGTCTCATCTCAGGGCTCATCATTTCTTTCAGTTGCTCCATTAGTATTAATTCTTGCAGTCCTTCGTAAGATTTCTCGAATGACGCGAGAGTGAGCCATTTCTGCAAATAAGCTTCCAGGCGAGCAGCATACTGGGTGTACGATTCTCCATTTTCTTTACGGAAATTTCTGAACCGTTTACGGTACGCCTCAGCATTCAATTCATAGCGAGCTAAGAGGGCTTTCTTAAGACAGTCATAGTCATCCTGTTCATGAGGCGCCAGTTTTAGGAATACATCATAGCCAGCACCCCTGAGTCCTTGCGAGAGTTTCAGATTCCACCTCTTCCGTCCAGCCCGAACGAAGAAGCGAACCTCTCGAAACGGTCCAAAAAGCTGTCCATGGAATCCTTTCCCTCCATAAATGGCTCCAGAGGGAAGGCCATCGGTCCCAGGTGTGGTGTAGAGAGAGCTGATGCACTATCAGATTGAAGGGGCGAGGGCGGAGAAGATGAAGTTTCGGAATTGCTCCCAGCTTCCTTGCTTTTTGAGAGAAGTTCCACATCCAGTTCCTTCATTTTCAGGGCATGTTGTCGTTCCTTCTCCTTCTCTTCTGCCGCTCTTATTTCACGATCCTTCTCCGCTTCTGCCGCTCTGATTTCACGATCTTTCTCCGCTTCTGCCGCTCTGATTTCCCTGTCCCTCTCCGCTTCTGCCTCTCTGATGCTCTTCATCTCTGAGGATACATAGTCTGCAAGCTCTTTTCCTGCAAGCCCCACCTCTTTTCCACTCTCAATTAACAAAGCTCTTACTTTTGCTGTCTCTGCCATTGCAATATTGGATCAAGTCGAATGAGCTTGAATAAACCTACTCACAAACCAATACAGGTAAAAGTAATACTGTCTAATATTAATAATATAGTGTATTACTGCCACAACAATAAAACAAAATTTTGCAACAACAACAATTTCAACCAATATGATAGCTCTTAGTTAAGTAGCTCAGTTAAATCTTGTATACAACTTAACTAAAAAATTGGACCATACACTAGAAGATCAGTCACCAGTTATATTTTGTGTACTATTCTATCTGTGCAATATACTGCATATAAGATCAAACCAGTTACATGCAAAGTGTACTGGGAAGCTGTATAAGATTACTTGATAACCAAACTATTAACCCAAGTTTGTTACCCAAAAGTAAAATGTATATTAGCAATAAATTACTTGTAGTCTAGGGAACATACAGATGCTATGAGTTCATCCCGGAACGAGCAGTCCAGTTTGTGGCGACAGGGTAGAAGAAAGGATAGATAGAAGAAATAAAAGAGAGTACCAATCTCTTCCACAGTGTCTTTGGCTCGCTGTAAGTGATAGTCCGACACTTGTAAGAAGAAATGTTTCAGGAGACTGAAATTTAAACTCTTCTCAGTTAAGCAAAAAAGCAAATCCCATCAAGGATCCTGAGAGTATGTTAGGTCTTCAGCCACACTTCCCCTGAGGTACTGATATGGCTCATGAGACCCCCAGCTGGTAATTAAGATAATAATTATCAAAAACAGTTAACTACCAAGCAATACAGAACATATAGTGAAAGAAAGAAACAACAGTGAACTTCGTTTCTATTAATTTATGTATATTAGACCAAGCTAAATTGGTTACAGAAAAAACACAAGAAAAAAAAAAAATAATAATATATGTATATAGTTAATGTATACAGCACTGGGTAAATGGAGATAAAAATAGTCTACACAAAAGTTCTGTTTATATTAGGGTACCCTTTCACGATGGCTGAGGTTTATGTCCTAATTTTAATCATTGACTGGTATGACCTAAAATCGTTTAGTGTTTGGTCCGTTTTAAAGTGCACTTATCATGAATGGTTGCTGCTGTATGACGTCACACTATCACTGCAAGGTTTCTTCCCCCGGCCAAGTTGCTGGAATAATTCGTATCAAGTACTGCAAGGTTTCACTACACGACTGCGAGTTTCCCTTGCCTTTTGTCACCACCAGGGAGCTAGGAGATAGACACAAAGGAACAATCTATTTAGCTCTCTGGTTAGAGGCATTAATTTGTCCTGAGTGTGGTCCATAAACCAGGCTCAGATATTAGTCAAATTATTATATAAATGACATGGACCAATGTTGAGCGCCATTCTTCGAGCTGCAAACATATGATATTAATAGGGTAGGGGCATAGGCATACATATATTATCAACTGTTGTAAAGGCATACAAAATCATATAGTAAATACATGGATGCGATAATGGTTACATTAAATAAAAGAAGCGACCAGGGTAGCGCACATGCTTTCTGTAAAACAACCTGAGGACATCAAAAGCATACAAAAGGCATATAAAATCATATAACCGTAAATATATGCATTTGGGAAAATATATCCATTACAGGAAAGTAGGCAATTGACTGAAAAGCAGTGCAAACATTAACTAATGTTAATTGCATATAATGAAATAATAATGAAAAGCAGTTCAAACATTCAATACAAATACTTGCATATAAGAAGATAATGCATTTCGCTCACCCGAATTGATTCCAAGATTGAATTTGGCTCAAAAACGGCATATACTATATATAAGTATTTCTCTCGCTGGTCTGACAGATTATAAGTTAGAAGTATCTGCAACTGGCTTGTCTGTTCGGGGCTTTTGCAGATGTGAGTCCAATATACACGTTCTATAATTAACACATACAGAGCACAAAGAAACAAGGTGCCATATTTAATAAGTAGAGAAAAGAAAACATACTTTAAAAACTTAGTTCAGAACAAAACAAACAGTAAAGATAGGTGGAAAGCAATCAACACTTTAGTAAACAAACGACATTCGCCAGACTCGTTAACCCCCAATACCTCATTTACTTGTACAGACTTCAGCAATTACTTTCAGGCAGAAATAATCAGTCTTAAATCTACGATACCAAATTTCCCTTGTGACCTAGGCCAACTGTCAGCATTCTGTGAGAACAAAAGCACCAACACAATCCCATTCGACATTCTGTTTATGACAGTTAATGAAGTGTATAACTATCTTCTAGGCCTTAAAGATAATAACTCATCAGGACTTGACGGAATCAGTAATCGAATACTGCGCTATGCTGCGCCAGTTATTAGCGATTCACTAACATGCATATACAATCTATGTATCGCAAAGAGTTATTTTCCGTCGCACTTTAAAGTCGCTAAGATATATCCTCTTTTCAAACCTGGTTCCTACCATAATTGTAGTTTTGGTAACTATAGGCCAATCTCTCTAATATCATCGCTATCCAAACCACTGGAAAAAACCTATTCATAAAATATCACTACAACACCTAGTTAACAACGACTTGCTAATTGATAGTCAGTTGGGGTTTAGACCTAAACATTCATGTCACACTGCTCTAACAAAGATGATAGACAACTGGCACCTAAATATTAACAACGACAACGTGTGTGGGCAGTCTTTGTAGACTTTAAAAAGGCATTTGATATGACAGATCACAATATTTTAATTAGAAAACTAGAAACATCAAAAGTAAACTCTCAACTAGTGACAATAATTAAACCATTCCTGTCAGACAGAAAACATGTAGTTTCTTACAATAACTTCTATTCTAGCCCAGCAGTAATAAATACAGGCGTTCCTCAGGATTCTATACTTGGTCCCCTACTTTTTGCCATATACATTAATGACCTTCCACTACATATCATGCACTCTTCCTGTGACATGTTTGCAGACGACGGTACTGTTTACACGAGAGATAAAAGTTGTAACACACTCGAACTATTGTTACAAAAAGATACAGATAATCTGATTATGTGGAGCAACGGAAATCGCATGTTAATAAATATCATTAAAACAAAATACATGTTAATATCAACTAGACAAATATTGCAAAATTCAGAGAAAACAACACTTCAGAACTACATTGGTACCTCACTAATTGAAAACGTTAATGCACATAAAACTCTAGGTATAATCGTCAACCAGCATCTAAATTGGAACTCACATGTACATGCACTGACCAAGCAAACGGCACAGAAAGTTTCCCAATTAGCTAAAATCAAACAATTCCTAGATGAAGAAGCATGAAAATTGTTCTATATATCTCACATACAAGCAACCATTGACTATTGCTCCCCAATCTGGAATGGTTGCTCAATGTCCAACACAAAGAGACTCCGTTCACTGCAAAAGCGTGCAGTGCGTCTAGTCTCTGACAACTGCCTAACTCAGTGTGTAGATCTACGAGTATATAAAAATCTTAAAATACTGCCCTTAAGAAAGCGACTTCTGTTTAACAAAGCTAAATTTGTTCACAAAATCCTGTCACATAATGCTCCAGCATATCTGTGGCCAATGTTCAAATATAACGAAAGACGCAGTTAGCGCTTTAACAAATTGCAAGTGCCCAAGCCTAGGCTTGACTTATTCAAGAAAAGCTTAGCGTACTCTGCTGCTCATCTTTGGAATTGTCTTCCACATAACCTAAGAAACAACCTCAGTCCCTATTCTTACAATCGTAGACTTTTCGAAAACACTTATTAGTTCTGATTACATGCTGATAACGGCTGTTTCTCCTTCATCGTAACTGGGTATATATATCAGAGCACGTTGTAAAGGTGTATTGGTGTAACTAGTCAACTCTAATAACCGGGCACAGTGTCAGGTATATAGGTCACCTTGTCCTGGGACACAATGAGGCCCCGACAAGAATACACTGTTGACAATGAGTGCTGCAATAAATGTCAATACGCGAATGTGTAGACTGTTCTGTGGAGTTGACTGAAGGTTCAAACACTCATTCATGCGTATCTAGAAGTTACTGATGTAGACCACTGTGGACGTTTCAATAGTTTAATTTGACGCACACACTTGACAGAACGGGTACAGTTACAGGAACACAGGTCGACATCAATAGCATATTGTTGACCCACGGTGGAGAAAACCTTAAACTACCAATAGTAGGGTTTCCTTTCATAAGTATGATCTCTTTATCATCACCTGATAATAAGGGCGTCCCTGTTCTCTGGTAAATGATCAACAATAAATAGCATTCCAAAATGGCTTCTAGTCTTGTGAGCCTCGCTCACGATAATGATGCACAATGAAGCTTCAATAAAGATGCAGTTCCTGAACATAACTGTCTCTATAACATTCAGCATATTCTTTCCTCATAGTTACTGCATCTATACATAATCAGTGCTGCTAGATAACATGTCGTTCCGACATACTGACATGGTTCCATTCATGTAGCTGTCTGTCCCATTAGGCCTAGGAATGAAAAAGTTCGGTAAACAGGACTTTACCTTTGGCATAGGAAAAAACCACTAGCAAACACAGAAACACTCTTCTCCTCGCGTTATGGAATGAATACTAGGGAACTCATGGATTTAACCATCTCAGAAGAAAATATCTTCGTTCCCATAATCAAAAGAGATCACAAACTTTGGGCAGGTCTAAGACATGACTTCCCGCCATAGGCTTCATCACCGAAGAACTCCCTAACGTATCTTCATGCGCCGAAAAGCACCTGACCCCTAAAGTACAGTACAAGAAAAATAGTTCCACTTAAACATACTAAGATATCAAGATATAAGACATACTCGTCCTACATAGACAAGAACTACACATAGATTCGAGCCATAGACATTCTGAAGCAAGAACAATCTATTTCTAACCCAACACAGAATAGATTAAAGTAAGTCTAGATTCCTCCGCTGAGTTCGATTTTCAGGAACGATACAAGGAGCGATAACTCACAGAATGAATACCCATCGCCTAATCTGAGTTCTGTCCCTTTAGACCAAAAACGTGCATTCAAAGATAAATATATTTTTATCAGACAAATAAATACATTTTACATTTGTATGCGTAATCCGTGCGCCACCAAAGAATATGTGCGCAACAGATTACCACACCCCCCGGGAAAAAAAATGAAAATCATTTTTTTTTCATCTGAGAAAAACATACAATAGGCTCCCAACGCATAAATACTGCGCAGATGAGAAATATCTCGAATTATTTAAGCCAGATTAAGGCAAAGTCGAAATATAGATCGACTGATGAGAATACATCTCAATCTCTCAGAGAAAGCATTTCTCTTAAGCATAAATGTTTCCAGGGAGGTGTCACCAACGCATACTACTATACTTGCAATGACACAATGCATATAACAATTTCAGTTTAAGCATTCTAAGTGCATGATTGACAAAAAGAAAAATCATCAAAGAGTACCGGTGAATATATATATATATATATACATGAACGTAGTATCATTACGAATTACAATGTGTATCTATCTTGATATAGAAAAGAAAAATCTGTTGTCGAGTTGGAAGTGTTAAGAAATCCAAGACTCAACAGTTAAGTGGAATCATGTGGGCATCTAGACAGAATGTCTGCCATCACATTATCTGATCCACGGATAGCTCGTACCGAAAAATGAAAAGGTTGAAGAGCAATTGCATATCGAGTAGACCTCGAACTCTTCAAATTCTTACTCTGTATAGCCGTAAGAGCTTTCTGATCGGTTTCTACTATGAAATGTGCGCCTAGAAGGAATCTTTGTAATTTGAGAATTGACCATACCATAGCCAATAGTTCACGGTCTAAGACCGAATAATTCCTTTCTGCAGCATTAAGCTTTCTGGAAATATACATTACAGGATGCAGAGTTCCAGAGTACTCTTGCATTAGTGCCGCTCCAATCCCAGTGGATGAAGCGTCACTACGAAGAACAAATGTCTTATCTGTAGTAGGTAACGCTAAAATAGGTGGTGTTGAAAACATAGTTTTGATCTTATCCAAAGAGGATTGACATTCTTGAGTCCAATGGACTATATTAGGAGACCCTTTCTTTAGCAAGGCAGAAAGAGGTGCCATGATCGAGGACAGATTCGGAATGAATCGTCCATAAAATTGTATGAGACCTAAGAGACTTCGCACTTGCTTTTTAGTCTTAGGAATAGAAATGTTAAGTATTTTACTTGTATTATGGTCCTCTGTCTTTAGGAAACCATGACCGACACGGTGACCTAAGAAAGGAATTTCGCTAAAACCAATACAGGCTTTAGATCGTTTCGCTGTCAGGTTATACTCGCGTAGAGTAGATAATAATTCAACTAACCCCGAATAGTGATCTTCCCAAGTATCGTTGAAAAGACAGATGTCGTCTAGGTACGCAATGACATCTGACCGATAAGATAGAATTCGACGCATCATGCGTACGAATGTAGCTGGTGCGTTCATAAGGCCGAAAGGCATGAAATTCCATTGAAAAAGGCCTCTAGGTGTAGAAAAAGCCGTAAAAGGTTTGGCGCGTTCAGATAGAGGAACTTGCCAATATCCTTGGACAAATCTAGTTTAGTGAAAAAAATGAGATTTAGAAAGCCTAGTAAGTAGCTCTTCTAGTAAAGGCATAGGTGTTACGCACAGAACTTCATTTTTTCTAAAGTCGTTGTATGATCATTTTTTGCTAAAGACATTGTGTAATTAGACTGACTGAAATGTACACTTTAATTTGTTTCGGTCAAAGCTACATAACTCTGGATATAGAGATTATCATTTAATATGATGTTACCTCCTCTTGTGTCGACACGGTCGGTCCATATTTTTTATTAGCGAAGTGTGACCATTCTCCTTATTTGGTAGTATCGGTCAACTGTTGTTGGAATGTCTGAAACCTGTGTTGAGGTGTCTGTTCATGTCCAAATAAGGCTCGATCTAGTTAAATCTTATCTGGAATGTTCCTAGATCGTCTGGTTTGATTGCGATTCATGTAGATGCGTTCTGCGCATGTCCGGACGCGGGGCGTCTGGGAAGTTTCTTTATCTTTAGAGACGATGTAAATTTGTGAAGCAGAAAGGACGCGTATTGGCGTCTCTGTTATTTTGTTAGCGATTAGGAGCCTTTTTGTGAGATAGTTAGCTTACAAGGTCCTTCCCTTGAGTATTCTAAAACGCCTAGAGGCGTATGTTTTCTGTGGTGTGGATTTTCGAACGAAGGTAATGCCTCATTTACATCCAATCTGTAACTTTACTTTATGTTTGACAATGGTCGATCTCTGCTCACGTATGCATTACAGAAAGGAAGGTTCTTCTAATAGATGTCACGCCCCAGGTATCTTCATACCTGAGATCTATATGTACACGGGTCATACTCAGCCCGAAGGACAGTTCTTTGTTCTATGAACATCGCTGTGTGTCAGCGATTATGCCTACGTCAAGGTTAGACTTAGGAATGCCTGTAAAGGTCAGTTTGACCTGCACTCCTGGAATGCCATCCTCGTGCGATTTATGATTTGACTCGTTTAGCACATCTGAACAGTAAGAGGATTTTTGTCGATGTACTTTTGTATTTGGAGCCAACCATATAATACCTTGGCGCCATATCATCATCTTTAGAATATGCCAAATGCATTGATGAACTATGTTTGCTGATATTCGTGAATGTCATGACTTTGCCCTATTGTGGACTATATGTACGTACTTGTACCTGTGACGTCAAAATAAATGATGAAAAAACGTCCAGAGCAGTTTACCTATTTATGACTTCACATGTCGTACCCTACGTGCTGTAACTCTGGGAACTACATCACTACTCTATACAGCAACAACAACAACAACAAACCAGATAAGACACCTCACATCTTGAACTATAATACCTGGTGTCGATAGGGGTGGTAATTGAAGTCAGCCTAAATCAACCCTTATCATTTCATGGTGGCCAAAAGCTGGTTTATTCTGGTACCAGCTCTCAAGGGGGTCAACAAACAAAGACATCATCATCAGACTACAAGACAACATTACAGCTTCAACTACTACCTTCCATGAAATTTTTTGAAAGTACCCGGCGTTGCTGACAGTTGGTAATATTTTGAAACTACCCGGCGCTGCTCGGCAGTATTGCAGTTTTCCTACAATAGAAGGACAAGTACCGAGCAAATTGATTTCCTGATCAGTAAGGAAGAAGGACAAGTGCCGTAACAACTGTTCCGGTATCAGAAGCTCATTTTCCTGCGTCACGCTAGCTATAGGAGCAGATGTTGATCAACGTTGGATCGTTATCCTCAGAATGCTGATTACATCCTGTTCTACACCGTGCTGACGCTGGATTTATAGAAGTTAAGTGGCCTGTTTTGTTTCTGAACTGTGCCCTTATGTTCTAGCTGAGCCTTCTGAATTCTTTCACACACTTTTTGCTATTTGTTTACATGTTTACATGTTGTATGTTATTTGTATATTTATATGTTTATATTTCAGCGGGTTTCGGTTGGGTGGTGTCTTTCAGTAGAAGATACCACGTCACAGAGGTTTCTACTGTTAGCGTTTTCTTTAGGGACTGTGCAAATTTCCTATTGTGAAATTTGCTAGCGACAACCGTTGCTATATTTGTTTAGTTGTGACGAGTTGTGCTTTATTTTCGTTGTTTTTGTAATTTTTTTGTCTCTGTTCTTTAGTTCCGATTTCATTTGTTTGTATCTGTAGGTCTCCCCTTTTCTATTATTCAGTTCTATACACCATTTTTAATTATACATTGTGACGTCATTTGTTTGTGTACATTTTTCGCATTTTGTCATCACATTCTTTGTAATATTTTCTTTTTAGTTCTGCTGTTTATTTAGTTGACTTATGCGAGTGTTTTTGTATTGATCTTTGTTATTGTTTACATTGACTTTGATCTTTGTTATTGTTTACATTGACTTTGATCTTTGTTATTGTTTACATTGTCTTTGATGTTTGTTATTGTTTACATTGTCTTTGTTCTTTGTTATTGTTTACATAGTTCTTGCGTAATTAGCTTTCACTATTGTTTATATAGTGCACTTGTCATAACTAACTGGTGGTTTTTTGCTTACGCACTATTGTAATGCAGTTATGATAAATAACTGATGGTTATGCACTGATTTGTGTAGTGCCTTCATAATTAAGAAGTGACTTGTGATATTATTATACATTGGATAATTCAAGTTTGGTGTCAAAGACTTGTTTCCCACTGAGATTGGGTTAAACATTGGGATTATACAAGTACTTTATTAAGTCTTGTTACTATTAAGGTTGAAATAAGATAATTAATTATTTCAGGTTTTGGACTCATATTTTAGACAACATGTCTACATTTGAGTACTTTATTGAGCAGGGTAAATCCCTTGGAAAGACTGGTGATAAATTAGAAGAATTTGCGGCTGTTCAATATGCCAAGGCATTGAAGTCGGAAGAAAAGAAAATGAAAGAACAAACTGAACAAAAGAAAATAGATGCTGAGAATTTAAAACTGCAGATGCAGGTGGATGAAAAGAGATTCCAAATGGAAATGGAAAAACAAAAGAGGGAAGCAGAATCTCAAGAGAAAAAACTACAAAGAGAAACAGAGGCTGAAAATAAAAGACTTGAAATAGAGACTGAAAATAAGAGACTTCAGGCTGAGGCTGAAGAGAAAAAGTTACAAAGAGAGGCTGAGGCTGAAGAGAAAAAGTTACAAAGACAGGCTGAGGCTGAAGAGAAAAAGTTACAAAGAGAGGCTGAAAAAGCAAAAATGGAGCATGAAGAAAAACTCTTAGCTTTAGAGTTAGAAAAGATGAAATTGTTGAACACTGGTAATGCTAATAATGTAGATAAGGGGTCAGATAAGACTAATGCTAAGGATTTCAAGCTTAATCTACCAGCATTTAATGCCTCCATTGATGACATGACATTTTATCTAGACAGATTTGAAAGTGCATGTAAGGTGCATAACATAGATAAAACACTATATGTTTATCAGCTGTCCAAGATACTTAGAGGTGATGCTTTAACTATGTTGGGCATGGTAGATGTGCCTGACAAGAACAACTATGAGATTGTCAGAGCAGTCTTGTTAAAGAAGTACCAACTTGACGAAGACGGATATCGTCTTCAATTAAAAAATATGTTGCCAGAAAATGGAGTGGAATTCTCTGAATTCATATCAAGGATACGTCTTACTTTTTCACGATGGGTTGAGCTGTCTAAGACAGAAAATACATATGAAGCTCTTATGGACTTACTACTTAGAGACAAGGTTATGTCTTCTGTAAATGAATCTTTTCTTTCCTTTCTTCATGAGCGTAAGCCTAAAAACATAAAAGAAATGGAAGAATACTGTTGCCAGTATGTGACTGCGCACCCTAACGTAACCGTTAGCAACTCTAAAGTAAAAGAAGGTCTGCCAGTTGCTTCGGCAGCACCATATGGCCAAAACTTCAAACGTAAGTTTCAAGGTACTCAACATAATATTAATAGAAAGAGCAACCGTAATGATGATCAAAATCATAGCAATCAATCACATGGTGATTCTTCTTCGAATAACTGGAGACAAGCTGACACTCCTCGTTATTATGGGTCTAATAATTTTTGACATTTCCGCAAAGGTAGTCAGTATAGAGGTAACTATTTTTCGCGTAGACCTCAAAATCAATCTACTAGATTTTCAAATCAATATAGAGATGATAATGACAATTATGGAAGCTGGAACACTAACCATGATAACAATTACAGGAGAGAAAATAATGATAATTTCAGAGGCAATAATGGTCGCGGTAGATCTCTTCATAAGAGAAAGATATCAGCAGACAAACTCGGTACAACAAGAATCTCAGGGGGCAGATAAACAGGTTAATGATAATAAAAACCCTAATGCTATAGGATGTTCTTCTTTTGACTTTGGTAGAGCAAATAAATGTCCCCAATGTAGTACTTTGTTCGAACCAACTACCGTAACTACTTTAAGCTGTGGTCATCCTCTTCCAGCTCTTCCTGCTAATGTTGCGCATGACGGGAGAGGTTCTCTTATACTACATAAGGGTCTTGTAAATAGTAATCCAGTCTCAATTTTGTTTGATTCTGGATGTACTACTGTTGGCGTTAGGCAATCTCTTGTAAATCCATCCTGTGCTACAGGAAAGGTCATCAAATGTGTCACATTTGGTGGCACTTTGGAAAAGTATCCTACTGCCATAATACATATTGCTACTCCTTTCTTTACGGGAGATGTCCACGCGTGTCTTCTTCCAAACCCTATTGCGAACCTTATTATTGGTCGTATTCACGGAGTTAGGGAATGTACCCCACAGCAAATTGCTGTTTGGGAAGAGTAAAACATGGAAGCTACCAATGCGGTGGTCACAAGAGCACATGCTCTGGATCCACCTCAAACTTCATTAACTGATAATGATGAAGAAGATAGCCAAGATAGTCACTTGATTATTTCACGTGACTCATTTATTAAATTACAAGAAGAAGATCCTTCTTTACAAAAATTCTTCATCCTAGCAAAAAAAGGTGATCCAAATCAGAATACTAATAGAAAGTCTTGGATTTCTATGAAGAATGGCGTACTTGTGCGTATGGTACAAGACTCGTCTACGTCCACTCATTCACAAATTCTTGTGCCTAAGAATATGAGATTGCAAATATTGCAACATGCTAATGACTCGCAATGTGCTGGACATATGGGTTTTGCCCGTACGAAGTCGAGAGTCCTTGCGGCTTTCTTTTGGCCTTTTGTCAGCAAGGACATTCGTATTTACTGCCGATCATGCAAGGTATGTCAGGAGGTCAAATCTAGAGGACCACGACCTGCTGCGCCTATCCAGGCTGCTGACATTCCTATTCGGCCGTTTCAGAAAATGGCCATAGATATTATTGGCCCTTTTAAGGTCAAGTCGGCCAGAGGACATCAATTTATCCTTACATGTGTCGATATGTGCACACGTTGGCCAGAGGCTATACCTCTCAAGAGCATCTCAACTGCTGATATCGCAGACGCTCTTTGGCTGATATTTTCTCGCTTGGGTTTCCCCGGAGAAATATTATCAGACCATGGCACTCAACTTATATCAGACACTATGTCACAAGTAATGTCTATGCTACATATTAAAAGGTCTCTCAGCAGTATCTATCACCCAATGTCTAATGGGTTAGTTGAGCGTTTGAATAGGACACTAAAAACTTTACTTGGGAAAATAACTGAGGATCATCCTCAGGATTGGGACAGGGTTTTACCCGCGGCTCTCTTTGCCTATAGAGAGGTCCCCAATGAACACACAGGGTTTTCTCCTTTTGAACTTGTCTTTGGCGCGCAACCGCGCGGCCCCATGTCTTTACTTCACGATCTAATCACTGGCTATAATATTAGCGATGAGACTCAATCTTCTTACGAGTATGTCATTGCTCTTAGGCAAAAGATCATCGAGGCATGCAAACTAGCAACTTCTTCATCCGAATTTGCTAAAGAAAAGGCAAGGCAGTTTGCAAATAAAAATAGATGTCTACGACAACTTTGTCCAGGTGACAAAGCATTCGTTCTTCTTCCGTCAAGGGAGAACAGACTTCTTATTGCATGGAAAGGTTCATATGCAATAGTCTCCAAAATTTCCGATGTCGACTATGTGGTCGATATTGATGGGAAACATAAAACTTTCCACATAAATATGCTCACGGAATTTCATGAAAGACCTGACTATTTGCAGCCTATTTTCCAGGCAACGGACAATTCTCAAGTACCTCATGGTCATTACTCATCCCTGTCAGTTATACAGGATGAGGAAACTACTTTTTATGATGTCAATCTTCCACTTCCTATGGTCCCACTTCATTCTACGGAATCTTGGAAAAACGTTACCGTTTCTCCTAATCTTTCCGCTGAGGAACATCGACAAGTTTCTTCGATGTTGCAGACATTTCAGGATGTCCTTACAGACATCCCGGGACACACACATGTCATCGAACATGACATAGTGCTTACTGACCATAATCCTATCAGAGTCAGACCCTATCCAATACCTATCCACTTTCAGTCACAAGTCGAGAAAGAATTGGATGAGATGATACGGTTGGAAATAATCGAACCATCTACATCACCATACTCTTCGTCTACGGTTATTGTTCGAAAGAAGGATAATAACATTCGCATTTGCGTAGATTATCGCAAATTGAACCAAGTTACGAAGTTTGATGCTGAACCTATGCCTTCATTGGAAGAGCTACTAAATAAACTTTCTAATTCTAGGATTCTTTACCAAACTAGACTTGTCTAAAGGTTATTGGCAAGTCCCTTTAACTGAACGTGCCAAACCTTTTACAGCGTTTTCTACACCTAGGGTTTTATTCCAATGGAATTTCATGCCTTTCGGTCTTATGAACGCCCCTGCTACATTCGTACGCATGATGCGGCAAATTCTCGCATATCGTACAGATGTCATAGCATACTTAGACGATATCTGTCTGTTCAGTGATTCCTGGGAAGATCACTATTTGGGTTTATACGAATTGCTGTCTACTCTTCGCGAGTATAACTTGACTGCAAAACCCTCTAAAGCCTTTATAGGATTTAGTGAGATTTCTTTCCTGGGTCATCGGGTTGGTCATGGTCTTTTAAAGACAGAGGACCACAATGTTTCAAAAATACTTAACATTTCTGTCCCTAAGACGAAGAAACAAGTACGGAGTCTCTTAGGTTTGATCCAATTTTACGGACGATTCATTCCGAATCTGTCCTCCATTATGGCCCCGCTTTCTACTTTATTGAAGAAAGGATCGCCTAATCTCATCCGCTGGTCTCAAGAATGTCAATCCTCATTGGACCAGGTTAAAACTCTATTTTCATCTCCACCTATCCTTAGGTTACCTACTATTGAGAAGACTTTTGTTCTTCGAAGTGACGCCTCGTCAACTGGGATTGGGGCAGCACTTATGCAGGAGTATTCTGATACTCTGCATCCAGTGATGTATATCTATAGGAAATTAAATGCTGCAGAAAAGAATTACTCGGTTTTAGACCGTGAATTATTAGCTATTGTATGGTCTATTCTGAAGTTACAAAGATTTCTTCTAGGCGCACATTTCATTGTGGAAACCGACCAGAAAGCTCTTACTGCTATTCAGAGCAAAAACTTGAAGAGCTCGAGGTCCACTCGATATGCCATAGCTCTTCAACCATTTCATTTCACGGTGCGAGCTATACGTGGTTCGGATAATGTGATGGCAGACATTCTGTCCAGGTGCCCACACGATTCCACATAATTCTTCTATCATATATATTTCCTGATATACAGTTCAATACTATAATGACATATTAGCACATATTTTCTCACTTTTGCGAATGTATAACGTTGTACCATGTAATTTCCTTTTTTCTGTTACCAATTTGATCATAACAGAAGAAGGCTTAGTTAGCGATATACGGGCCAAAAAAATCACATTGCCACATTTAGATATTATATTTTAATGATTGTATTAAGAGATTTAACATTTGTCTTAAAGATTTGTGTTATTGATATTTTCGCAGCACATCATTGAAGTCTGCGAGATTTTGTACATTGTGGAACTTTGAGGTTATCTAGTCCTGTCCCGGATTGGGAGCGGATGATGTCCACATCTTCTTGTATCGATTGTATTTATGTCTGCGAAGAACAGCACATATATTAGTAATGATTATTAATGCAATATATAATGTACTCTTTGTTTAAATATGTGTTATATTATATTGCGGTATATTGGTATATTACACCGCTGTTTGCACAACACTTCATTGTATAATACTATGATAATATATTTAATTTCATATATTTGAATGAGTATAATTTGACTTTCATTATGATATTGCCATCACTGTGGCGTGTGCTGGTGGCACCTTCTTGGAATATATACGTATATACTTAGGTAAATTTTTGTTTCTCTAAGGATCTGAGATATAATCTCAGATTCGCTCCATGCGTCGAGCAAGTCTCATTTTTAGGCACTATATCCGCGCATCATACGTGCGTTAGGAGCCTAGGATTTTTCCCGGCTCCAGGATTTAAAAAAAATGTTTCATTTTTTTTCCCCGGGTGGGTGCGGTAATGTTACGCACAGATCTTCATTTTTTCTAAAGTCGTTGTATGATCATTTTTTGCTAAAGACATTGTGTAATTAGATTTACTGAAATGTACACTTTAATTTGTTTCGGTCAAAGCTACATAACTCCGGATATAGAGATTATCATTTAATATGATGTTACCTCCTCTTGTGTCGAGACACGGTCGGTCCATATTTATTATTAGCGAAGTGTGACCATTCTCCTTATTTGGTAGTATCGGTCAACTGTTGTTGGAATGTCTGAAACCTGTTTTGAGGTCTCTGTTCATGTCCAAATAAGGCTCGATCTAGTTAAATCTTATCTGGAATGTTCCTAGATCGTCTGGTTTGATTGCGATTCATATAGATGCGTTCTGCGCATGTCCGGACGCGGGGCGTCTGGGAAGTTTCTTTATCTTTAGAGACGATGTAAATTTGTGAAGCAGAAAGGACGCGTTTTGGCGTCTCTGTGATTTTGTTAGGGATTAGGGGCCTTTTTTGTGAGATAGTTAGCTTACAAGGTCCTTCCCTTGAGTATTCTAAAACGCCTGGAGGCGTATGTTTTCTGTGGTGTGGATATTCGAACGAAGGTAATGCCTCATTTACATCCAATCTGTAACTTTACTTTATGTTTGACAATGGTCGATCTCTGCTCACGTATGCATTACAGAAAGGAAGGTTCTTCTAATAGATGTCACGCCCCAGGTATCTTCATACCTGAGATCTATATGTACACGGGTCATACTCAGCCCGAAGGACAGTTCTTTGTTCTATGAACGTCGCTGTGTGTCAGCGATTATGCCTACGTCAAGGTTAGACTTAGGAATGCCTGTAAAGGTCAGTTTGACCTGCACTCCTGGAATGCCATCCTCGTGCGATTTATGATTTGACTCGTTTAGCACATCTGAACAGTAAGAGGATTTTTGTTGATGTACTTTTGTATTTGGAGCCAACCATATAATACCTTGGCGCCATATCATCATCTTTAGAATATGCCAAATGCATTGATGAACTATGTTTGCTGATATTCGTGAATGTCATGACTTTGCCCTATTGTGAACTGGATGTACGTACTTGTACCTGTGACGTCAAAATAAATGATGAAAAAACGTCCAGAGCAGTTTACCTATTTATGACTTCACATGTCGTACCCTACGTGCTGTAACTCTGGGAACTACATCACTACTCTACACAGCAACAACAACAACAACAACACAAAACCAGATAAGACACCTCACATCTTGAACTATAATACCTGGTGTCGATAGGGGTGGTAATTGAAGTCAGCCTAAATCCACCCTTATCAATAGGTTCAGCATCAAACTTCGTGACTTGATTCAATTTGCGATAGTCAACGCAAAGACGTATGTTATTGTCTTTTTTCCGCACAATAACCATCGGCGAAGAATACGCAGAAGTGTTTGGTTCAATAATTTTTAAATCTATCATCTTATCCAACTCCTTCTCAACCTGTGCTTGAAAATGCATTGGAATTGTATAAGGTCTGACTCTAATAGGATTATGGTCAGTTAGAATAATGTCATGTTCAATGACATGAGTTTGTCCAGGAATGTCAGTAAGGACATCCTGAAATGTTTGTAACATAGCCGAAACTTGTCGCTGTTCTCCTAGGGATAAATCGGGAGAAACAGTAACATTTTTCCAGGATTCACTAGAATGATGTGGAATCATCGGAAGCGGAAGATTAACATCCGAAAAACTTGTTTCCTCATCCTGTATTACCGACAGTGATGAGTAATGACCATGTTGGACTGGAGAATCGTCCGTTGCCTGGAAAATAGGCTGTAAATAATCCGGACGTTCAGTAAGCATATTGATGTGGAAGGTTTTACGCTTCCCATCAATATCGACAATGTAGTCAACATCGGAAATTTTCGAGATTATATCTTACGGATCTTTCCAAGAAATAAGAAGTCTGTTTTCCCTACAAGGTAGCAAAACAAATGCTTTGTCACCAGGACAAAGTTGTCGTAAGGTTCTTTTCTTATTGGCAAATTGTCTTGCCTTCTGCTTAGCAAATTCAGAAGAAGAAGTTGCCAATTTGCATGCTTCGATAATCTTTTCCCTCAGCGCGATGACATATTCATAAGAAGATTTCGTGTCATCGGTAATATTATCAGCGGTTATGAGATCATGAAGCAAAGACATAGCTCCGCGCGGTCGCGCGCCAAAGACAAGTTCAAAGGGAGAAAATCCTGTATGTTCATTGGGGACCTCTCTGTAAGCGAAGAGGGCCGCGGGTAAAACCCTGTCCCAATCTTGAGGATGATCCTCAGTTATCTTCCCTAGTAAGTTTTTGAGTGTTCTATTTAGCCGTTCGACCATCCCATTGGACATATGATGATAGATACTACTCAAAGATCTCTCTATCTGCAGAGTCGACATCACTTGAGACATGGTATCCGATATTAGTTGGGTGCCATAGTCTGATATTTCTCCGGGGGATCCCAGACGAGAAAATATAAGCCAAAGAGCATCTGCAATGTCAGCAGTAGTAATGCTCTTCAGAGGAATAGCCTCTGGCCAATGTGTGCACATATCCACACACGTTAAGATAAACTGATGTCCTCTAGCAGATTTGATCTTAAATGGACCAATGATGTCTATCGCCATTTTCTGAAATGGTCGAATAGGAATGTCTGCAGCCTGAATAGGTGCAGCATGGCGTGGACCTTTGGATTTGACTTCTTGACATACTATACAAGATTGACAATACATCCGTATGTCTTTACTCACAAAAGACCAAAAGAAAGCCGCAAGAACTCTTGACTTTGTACGGGAAAAACCCATATGTCCAGCACACTGAGAGTCGTGTGCGTGTTGTAAGATTTTAACTCTCAAATTCTTGGGCACAAGAATCTGAGAATGACTTGACTTGTCGGAGTCTTGCACCATAGTACAAGTACGCCATTCTTCATTGTAATCCAAGATTTACGCTTTGTATCTTTATTCGGATCACCTTTCGTTGCAAGAGTGAAGAATTTCTTTAGAGTCGGATCCTCTTCTTGCTGTTTTATAAACGAGTCACGAGAAATTACCAAGGGATCATCTTGGTTATGCACTTCAATATCTTCAGAAGGTGAAGATTGAGGCACATTAGGAGCTTGAGCTCTAGTGACTACAGCATTAGCGGTTTGCATATTCTGTTTTTCCCAAACGGAAATTTGTTGTGGAGTGCATTCTTTGACTCCGTGAATACGACCGATGATAAGATCAGCGATCGGATTCGGCAGAAGACATGCGTGTACATCTCCTGTAAAGAAAGGAGTAGCAATGCTAATGATAGCAGTAGAGTATTTCTCTAAGGTGTCGCCAAATGTTACACATTTGACTACTTTTCCAGTGGCACGAGAAGGATCTACAAGCGACTGTCTAACACCAATTGTGGTGCATCCAGAATCAAAAAGAACTGAGACTGGATTGTCATTTACTAAACCTCTATGTAAGACAAGAGAACCTCTTCCATCATGCGCGACTGACGCAGGAAGAGCGGGAAGAGGATGGCCACAACTTAAAGTGGTAACTGTAGTTGGTTCAAATAATGTTTTGCATTGGGGGCACTGAGATGCTCTCCCAAAATCAAAAGCGGAACATGCCATATTATTAGCATCATTATTATCTTTAGTCTGTTTATAGGCTTCCTGTGACTCTTGCTGTGCAGAGTTTGCCTGATAATGAGATTTATGTTTTTTGTATTGGGATCTACCTCGATTATTATTACCTCTGTAATCATTATTATTCCCTCTATTGTAACCCCTATTTGGGTTTGAGTCATAATTCTCATGGTTACCATTATCATATTCATCATAATGAGTATCTCTATAATTATGGTCTTGTTGTCTCCATGATGGATGACTTGGATAGTTTCTATACTGACGTCCTCTGCGGAAATTTCTATAATTATGACCACCTCTGTATCGAGGGCTGTCAGCTTGTCTCCAGTTCTTCGCAGAAGAACCCTGAAATGATTGGTTTCCTTGGTTTTGATAACTATTATGGTTACCTTTTTTTCCAAACTTGTTTTGTTGTCCCTGAAATTTGTGTGAATAATTAGGGTTGTATGGTGTTGCTGATGCAACTGGCATACCTTCTTTAATCTTAGTGTTGCTAAGAGTTATGTCAGGGTGTGCAGTGACATATTGGTCACAATATTCTTGCATTTCTTTTAGTGTCTTGGGTTTACGCTCATGTAGGAATTCCAAGAAGGGTTTATTAACACATGACATAATCTTGTCCCTGAGCAACAAGTCCATAAGGGCTTCATATGTCTTTTCTGTTTTGGACAACTCAATCCAACGATTAAATGTAAGACGTGTCCTTGCAATGAATTCTGAGAATTCTACCCCTGATTCAGGTACCATTTTCTTAAACAAAATACGGTAACCTTCCTCAGTTAACTGGTATTTTTTCAATAAAGCTGCTCTAATAACATCATAATTATCCTTGTCAGACTCTTCAACCAAACTTAAACTAGTCAGAGAATCAGCTTTCAAATTTTCTGACAATTGATTAGCATACTGTGATTTATCCACATTATGAGCTCGACAGGAGCGTTCAAAACGATCCAGCCAGAATGTAATATCGTCACTGGAAGGATTGAACGCTGGTACCTTGACCTTATAAGTAAAGGGTTTACCACTGTTACCATTTGACTGATTAACATTACTCATATTTGTCAATTTCAATTTTTCTAGTTCAAATGTTAACAGTTCTTTTTGATGTTCATGTTCTCTTATTGCTTTTCTCTCCTCAGCTTCTCTGTCTAATCTTTTCTGCTCAGCATCAGCTTCTAATCTTTTATTTTCAGCTTCTCTGTCTAATCTCTTTTGTTCAGCTTCTCTGTCTAATCTCTTTTGTTCAGCCTCAGCTTCTCTGTCTAATCTCTTTTGTTTAGCTTCTCTTTCTAATCTTTTTTGTTCAGCTTCAAATTTTTTTTCTTCCATTTGAAGTTTTCTCTCCTCAGCAGCAGCTTTTTCTCCTCAGCAGCAGCTTTTCTCTCCTCAGCTTGCATCTGCAATCTTAAATTCTCAGCATCTATCTTCTTTTGTTCAACTTCTGCTTTCCATTTATTCTCCTCTTTTTGCTTCTTCTCTTCTGATTTTAATACCATTGCAAATTGAGCAGTTGCAAACTCCTCTAATTCCTTACCAGACTTATCAAGGGATTTCCCTTGTGCAATAAAGTATTCCAATGTAGACATGATGCCTAATAATGATAGCAATCAGTTGACACAAAAATGTAATCTATTTCCTAATAAACAGGAGCAAGTTCTCAATGAACTTGATTAATTAGCTCACAATCCCAATCTCTGTGGGAGACAAGTCTTACAAAGGTCTTGTATACTTCCTTGTACAACACTAATAATAATAAAGTACTGGTCTATACTATAACATACGTGTACTCAACTATCTCATATCATATGTCAACCAAAGACATTAACAAATGACAAGCATAAAAGACAATATGAAAACAATTGCAGAAATCAACTAAGTCAAATAGAGAAATCAATGAAAATAATCACAGAATCTGTGGCGACAACTGCAATGGAATCAACAAGACAAATAACGCCTCAGTGTATAAACATAAATGGTGTATACAACTAAATTATAGGACAGAGTAGATCTACAAATACAAACAGATCAAACAAAACTAGGGAACACAAAATTATTAACAAAAACAACGAAGAAACGAATACCTCATCACAACTAACAAGAATAGCAACAGATGTTGCAAGCAAATTTCCAATAAAGAAAATTGCTCCCTACAGAACGCTAATATAAGACCAATATTACTCGGTATACCTTATACTAGTCTCCTCCCAACCAGGCCCGCGACATAGACACACAAATAATATGCAAACATGTAAACATTAAACATAAATACATATATGTCATATAAATGCATATAATATAAAGCAATGTGTTGTAGAAGTGTCTGCAGAGAAGGCACAGTATTACATTAATATGGTTCAGTTTTCAATCAAATTAAACGGCCACTTTATTAAATAATAGATTTATTTACTACTATTACACTGTTCAATTTTTTTGAGCACACAAGAAGATCCACTGATGAAATATATCCACTTCTCAATAGTACTGCATTTCCTGCTAACCCGGTCAACTATTCACTTGATCCAAGTGTTCTGTTTAATTATGCCTGTACGGAGAAAAATGTCAACAAGCGGTGACCTAGATACAGTAATCGCTTTCTAGGTCACGTGAGGAACTGTCAATCAAGTGTAGACTAACACTGCTGGTGTGTAGTATCAGGCGTCAGGGAAACGAACTGGTATCAGTAGCTGTTAACTTCTGGCAATGTCCACTGTGCAGGTTAAGCCCAGAAATCTGGACTACCACATTGATAACGGCTGTTTCTCCTTCATCGTAACTGGGTATATATATCAGAGCACGTTGTAAAGGTGTATTGGTGTAACTAGTCAACTCTAATAACCGGGCACAGTGTCAGGTATATAGGTCACCTTGTCCTGGGACACAATGAGGCCCCGACAAGAATACATTGTTGACAATGAGTGTTGCAATAAATGTCAATACGCGAATGTGTAGACTGTTCTGTGGAGTTGACTGAAGGTTCAAACACTCATTCATGCGTATCTAGAAGTTACTGATTTAGACCACTGTGGACGTTTCAATAGTTTAATTTGACGCACACACTTGACAGAACAGGTACAGTTACAGGAACACAGGTCGACATCAATAGCATATTGTTGACCCACGGTGTACAATAATAAATTGGCATTCATGTTGAGGAAAATCACAATGGAACATCAGTATACAAGCATTCAGAGTTCCATAGCTTATATAAATATACATCAGGCCTTACTGACTGATCATGTCAGTTAATATACAAGGCTCCAACCTGATTCCTAGACCGAACCTCTTTAGTATAAACGTAACTTGCACTCTAGCGAAGATTCCGTTAAATACAGTTCAGCCAATATTTTCTGAGAAAACCTTAAACTACCAATAGTAGGTTTTCCTTTCATAAGTATGATCTCTTTATCATCACCTGATAATAAGGGCGTCCCTGTTCTCTGGTAAATGATCAACAATAAATAGCATTCCAAAATGGCTTCTAGTCTTATGAGCCTCGCTCACGATAATGATGCACAATGAAGCTCCAATAAAGATTCAGTTCATGAACATAACTGTCTCTATAACATTCAGCATATTCTTTCCTCATAGTTACTGCATCTATACATAATCAGTGCTGCTAGATAACATGTCGTTCCGACATACTGACATGGTTCCATTCATGTAGCTGTCTGTCCATATTAGGCCTAGGAATGAAAAAGTTCGGTAAACAGGACTTTACCTTTGGCATAGGAAAAAACCACTAGCAAACACAGAAACACTCTTCTCCTCG
The DNA here is from genome assembly GCA_024509875.1 of Oreohelix idahoensis. Taxonomy (NCBI): domain Eukaryota; kingdom Metazoa; phylum Mollusca; class Gastropoda; order Stylommatophora; family Oreohelicidae; genus Oreohelix; species Oreohelix idahoensis. The sequence goes on along the minus strand of JAMPIV010005201.1, from coordinate 92,345 downwards.
CGTTATGGAATGAACACTAGAGAACTCATGGATTTAACCATCTCAGAAGAAAATATCTTCGTTCCCATAATCAAAAGAGATCACAAACTTTGGGCAGGTCTAAGACATGACTTCCCGCCATAGGCTTCATCACCGAAGAACTCCCTAACGTATCTTCATGCGCCGAAAAGCACCTGACCCCTAAAGTACAGTACAAAAAAAATAGTTCTACTTAAACATACTAAGATATCAAGATATAAGACATACTCGTCCTACATAGACAAGAACTACACATAGATTCGAGCCATAGACATTCTGAAGCAAGAACAATCTATTTCTAACCCAACACAGAATAGATTAAAGTAAGTCTAGATTCCTCCGCTGAGTTCGATTTTCAGGAACGATACAAGGAGCGATAACTCACAGAATGAATACCCATCGCCTAATCTGAGTTCTGTCCCTTTAGACCGAAAAACGTGCATTCAAAGATAAATATATTTTTATCAGACAAATAAATACATTTTACATTTGTATGCGTAATCCGTGCGCCACCAAAGAATATGTGCGCAACACATGCCCCCCTAATTAGATTATCTTTTCTTATAATATCAACTGTAGGTTCTAATGACGATGTTTGTACTTTTCAACATATTTTATGTCATGTTTATAAGCAGTTAATGTTAATATGAGTGTGCTATTTTATTTTACTTTACAACGTTGAATTCCTTGACATTGATATGTAAAATGCATGTGAGAATAAATGAATTCAGTATAAAATTTGAGAGAAAGGAAGGGCAGAATGTCAGACGGGCCTGCGTGCCCAATTCTCAACCCTTTGAAAATAAAGTTCATTCGTTCGTTCTCTCTCTCTTTCTCTCTCTCTCTCTCGCTCTCTCTTATGCTGTATCCATTCATTCTGGCATGTACTTTAAGTATTAATTGAAAGAAGTGCAACATTATACAAGTAACATAACATGATACTCACATTTACAGCAGTCAATCATTAGCACCAATTTAAAATCAAGGAAAACAATTAACGTGAAGATAATAAACTATCCACTGGCTCGAAGCGTAGCAGCGTCTTGCTCCAATCTATCCAGCTGTAAATGGGTTCCGAACTCTGCTCTTGAGTTAAGGAAGGCAGAGGCAGCAAGGAAGGGAATGGTCACCTTACCTCATAAGGCTGGACCTAGTATAGGTGAAGTATATAACGATTCATTCCCCCTACGGTAACTTCTGCTTTGTCACTAACGTTATCAATGAACGCTCGCGCTAGGTGTGTATGTGTTCTCTGTGTGTGTGTGTGTGTGTGTGTGTGCTTTTTTGTTTTCTCTATATAATTTCTCTTTTGATTCTTTACTATGGTGAAAGTTGTGAGCGATCGTTCATGTCGTAATCTCTGAAGTCTGCATTTTTGTGAATTTTATTGCGATCTCCCTTTCTGTTGAACTCTTCCCCCCTTTTCCCTCTTTTAAACTATTTTTCCCTGCTAACTTGAAGACTGCTTTCGCTTCTTGACTCTCTTGTCTGATTTACAGCGACATATATTTCTTAAAATTGATATTTTAATATCTTTATTTAAAATGTTAAATGATTAAATCATGTATTATATCCGTTCAGGTTTCACAAAGACCACTTCAGTTGCCAAGATGGAGATCATGCCCTAACTGAGACAAACATGCCACAACTGTCAATTTTTATCTTCCAGTGCGTACGCAGAACTAGCGTCTATACTTAGTGCTATTAACTGTGATTCCATTATACCTCTTGAAACAACATGTAGATCACAAAATTGCATATATTATATAAAACTTACTTACTTACTTACTTAGTCGTTCCTCTTCTACCGTGAGGTGTAGAGATTTGGGAGAGAGAGAGAGCGCCAGACTATCCTATCGGCTGTCTTCCTCCTGGCCTGGTTCCATTCTAGTCCTCGGTCCTTCAAAGATTGTCTAATGTTGTCCTCCCAGCGAACTCTGCGTCGTCCTGGAGGTCTGGATCCCTTGCTCTTTGTTTCCCATGCTTGTCGTGGTAGCCGATCTTCTCCCATTCTGCAGACATGGCCAAACCATCTTAGTTGGGACTGTTCTACTTGGGTCTGCAGGGGGTGGGATTTTAGGCCTTGACGTATCATCTGGTTGCAGACCATGTCTCTTCTTGTTACTTAAACCACCTTCCTCAGATACCTAATTGTTGCGGCCTTTTTGATGGAGTTTCAAATGTCAATTTAATGGTTGTATGTTTTTCACCCTGGTCAAAGTTAAGGTGACTATGTCTTAACTTTGCTGTGTCAGGTTGATTAGGGGTTATCTCCCTTGTTTGTTCATTCATTGTGTTTGACCTTTTGGGTCAAAGGTAAAACAGTTCTGGGCTATATGCCATGCGCAGTGGTTACGCGCAAAATTAGACTTCCGTGAGGGTAGTGTTGCTATCTGGCTTCTGTAGGACGATGTATGTTCATTGTATTCTGGGGAAGGAAAATCTTCGAAGTGACTGCGTTGGCAGTTTTCCTCCCAGTGATTTTCTGTGCGTCAGGAAGGACGACAGTGTTATTATTGTGTTCTGAGGACTTTGTCATTATTATGTATTCGGAGACAGAATTTGGTAAAGGCTTACCTAGCTGTGAGAACAGTTCACGATTCCTGTAAAGCAGAACTTATATTTGTGCTCAAGGTAGCTATTCAAGACTATTTGTCTTATATGATCAGAAGTCCAGTGACGAAGTTATATATGGTGAAAACCGCAGGTTGGCGGTATATCTACACAAACATTAAAGCATGATTCATACAACCTGCTTAATGAAGAATGCACAGCTGACGCCATCGTCCGGTCTGTGTAATGGCAACTATTCTACCGCATGAACAGATATGATTGGCGTGTTATGTTAAGGTGTACGACGGCCCTGGGGTCGTGAATTATTCTAATCCCCATATATAAATTAAAACGTAAATGCAAAGCCTAACAAATAAATTTAATAAAAGGAAAGAAGAATGGTAAAGAACAGTGCTGTCACAATGACTGTACTCGAAATCCCCCTTGTTTTCTACTTCGTCTGCAAATTGTAACGCTTTCACGTTGATAGTAAAAGCCTACTGTATTATTACCCGCTTTCTTCAATGAAACGTGTACTGTATTTCTTGGAAAAACCTTGAGATACGCAAGCTGATCAATGACCTAAATTTAATATTTCATTCATTCCATTTTATACACGGCGTAACTAAAAGACAGATGGACTAAAGGATAGAGAGAAGGGAGAGGCAGAAAGCAGGGACAAGTGCAACACTAAACACGCGTCGCGCGATACACAATTGCTGCCATCACGCGTGTAAGGCCACATGCACTAACTTTATTTCAAATCGACAGTGATAAAATTCACTACCCATACCAGAGTTAGGTTTTAAAATCCTGAAAAACGCTTATTGGGAAAGATGACATTAGATGGGTTTACGTTTGAAAACATGACAGTACCCAGACACCACATGGGGATTGAAGTGAACAGGAGGTGGTAGAAAACGCACATTTTGAACGCAGCCACCTAGCTCCCTTAAATTCGTATATTTGGGTTCCTTAGGGTTTGCTGACAAAGAATATGTAAAACGTTACGCAAATAGTCTAGGAATTACCAAGTTATGGCCAAAATAAAATAGTGGGGGTGCCTGACAGCATGAAATCATTTCTGCTCATAAAATTTTTTTTATAACGTGTTTGAAAAAACATTACGTTACGGAAATAGCCTACCATGTTAACTCCTATTCGATTGGAGCGCAACAAATGAAAGACTAAACACGATTGCTCGGACTATAAATACTATCTTGTGTTGTCAGGGGAAACGTGAGAAAGGGGTACTTTTTTGAAAAGATGTGTAGACGTGGTGTGATTGGGTAGAGCTGCGAATATACACAATTCAGAGCGTCTGTTCATTGCCACATCTTGTAATAAACCTACTAAGAAGCAGTGCGTTGAGCACCAGTGTATATTTTTTATAAAATAAAGCCTGGGACATCGGCAGATCGGAGTTGTGCTATATTCATTGCCAGTCAACGAAACTGTTTATTATTATTTCCATGAATTGTGGTAAGCTTGAAATATTCAATATCTTTTAATGAAAATTGAATGTAAATTGATAAATTATGTCTGTATATATATGTGTGGTTCAGTAGCGAACATGATGTAAAGCCTATAGTGCTCCAGCCTGAACAGAAGGTGTCGGAGGAAAGTAAAACTGCATGGAATGGCCAAACAGTACACTGACACCTAGATTATTAACTAGAAAGAAATAATGCTGGAATTGCAGAGGCGTAGTAACCATTAGGGAGGGAAATACTGGTATAAAGTATTTCAGATGAAGCTGACAGTTGGCCTAACGCTCTGAACTCAATGTTTGTGATGTATTGTGCTCAGTGTAGAAATGAAGTATAAATTAGTTCTGACGTAGAAGGTACAACCTTCTTGTTTCAGGGACCGTGGTCTTAAAGTTATTGAGCAGCACCTGGTCAGAGCTTTGCTGAAGCCAGAGGTGGACAGCATACTCATTGGTCCATATAGCAACCAGTGGGGTGGCTCCAGAACTCATTTAAATAATCGAGCAGAGGAGTCTTTTACTGCAGTCATCACGCAAGATAAGAGAGTGTGGCCATGGAGCTCAACATTATGTACCCCCATCTTAAAATGACATTATAAACTAAAATTAAGAGGGGAATTTAATTGTTTTAATACCAGGAACTGAGAACATCTCCAATACTAGTTCCAATAGAAACAAACTATTGAAGTCATGATGACAAATACCAACAGAGCTTGAACAAAACAAAACCAGTATTACCTCATATTACCACTACACAACTGACACACATAGGATACCATTAAGAATATATGTCACTATAAGAATCATATTAATAAATTCTGTACATATAACTTGTAATTAAAATTGATGGTGATTCCTGGTTCCCTTTGTATTTGAATCAGGACACATATACATTCATGACAGCACTGAATACATATTGTTATTTGAAAAGTTATCAGTGACTCCTTTAAGATATCCTCTTAGAGTGTTATATGTATGTGAGTGTCACAGTGTTGTCAAGTGTGGTGGAATAAATTAAATTGTTTATCTGTCTGTTGTTGTTATGACTTACACTTCATCATACACATACCATAGACATATAACGTAGTCATCACACTATTCCAGAATAATTCTGACTGAGGTATACATATGTGGCAGTAAGTAAGGTTATCTATAATACACTACTCTTATTAGATATAGATACCTTCACAGCTGATCTCAGTCAGTACAATAAGTCCCCTATAAATATTTATAACATCCCACTTTACCACACCTGGTAATAGGATTACGTGAGTTAAGGGCTCGTCCATTGGATGACGGAGTTATAAAGGTATCTGACGCGTTCAGTCAGGGATACCAGAGCGGCATTATGAACTGCACCTTAAACGAACATATCACTAGTGACATGCCCGCATATTTGAATGTTCACAAGTATTAGACTGCTTGATATGCACCAAGCGATTTCCATTGACATGATGTACATGAACTTGTTTACATTGACTGTTTCTGTGTGATTCTACATGTTAGTCCTGTCAATAAATGTATGAACCATCACAAGTAGTTCCAACCATCATTGACTGTAGTACGAATGTGACTGGGTGTTTGTACAACTACATATGAGCCTAAACACATTCGCGTCTCTGCACACCCATGTCTCTTCATCCTCATCATTGTACAAGAACCATGTATGCTGTCAGCGTGAGTGACCCAGATTGTCAACTACACATCAACATCTGCAACACGCAGAAACAAACCAGCTAACATTCCTTTCAGTAACATTACTAGTGGAAATTGAACTAGAAATAGCCACGCAACACTAATTTCTGAGGATTGGATCTGGCTTTTGTGGGTTGTAGTCATTGCCCATGACTCGCATCCATATGTCAAGACTGGGACATATGTGTAGCGGTATACAGCCATCTTCGTTTTCTTACCAACTTCTTTCTTGCTGAGGAATCCTCGATTTATGGCCTGACAAAGTCTTCCAGCTGCTGCTTTTCGAGTGGCCAACTCTTGTTTGGTGCCTCCCTTTCGGTCTATAATAGCTCCGAGGTATTTAAAGTGGTCGACCTGCTCCAGGACCTGTTCCCCCAGCTTAATGTGATGTCTTCTTTCTTCTCGTGATATCACCATGGATTTTGTCTTAGAGCTGCTCGAACCTGGATCACCCGATCGCCAGCGCAGTATGGTAACCATTACACCAGCGCGGCGCCCCATCATCTTATAAAGCTACAGCATGTCTAGTCATAGTTCAGCTACCGTATTTCGTACCCATATTCAAACATGCTCCGTGTATTTCCCGAGTGTCTCTGAGGAGACAAAAACAGTATAGAACTACTGCCCCTTCAAGCATGTCCTACAAGGCGACTAACATGAGTTTGTGCATGGGGTTGGCAACCTCATCATATAAAACAAACTGCTTCAGACACCACCGCTGCAGGAGCACATGACTGCTCGGTGCAGGCTTCCTGCGGGACCAGCTGCAGTAGTGGTTAAAAGCTTCATAAAAAGAGCATGGTAAAGTGATAGTGTAGGATGATATTCCAACACATTAGTATTCTCCATGATATTCCAACACATTAGTATTCTCCATGATATTCCAACACATTAGTATTCTCCACCTCCGCATTTCGTCTCGCTGTGGAGCACGAATCTGTAGTCAGATTTCCCCCATGCTCCTCCTGTCTCTCTCTCCCGCCTTCCCCCCCCCCCCCCCTCACATGTTTTCAAGTTCTTTCAATATTCACTTTGTCCTTAAAATTATGAATTTGGAGCAGTCACATTTTTTTAATTGCTCCGGTCCAGCTCCACTGAGTGACTGCTCCAGCTCCGCTGAATGACTGCTCCAACTCCACTGAGTGACTGCTCCAGCTCCACTGAGTGACTGCTCCAGCTCCACTGAGTGACTGCTCCAGCTCCATTGAGTGACTGCTCCAGCTCCACTGAGTGACTGCTCCAGCTCCACTGAGTGACTACTCCTTTTCCTCTGAGTGACTGCTCCAGCTCCACTGAGTGACTGCTCCAGCCCCGCCCCGGCTCCACTCAGGCTCCTCTCCGAGCTTCGACTAATCAAAACATTTTCTGTTTTAATTTTACGTCTTAAACAATGTACACTCGAATTTTGAAAACAAAGCATTATTTATGTAAGCATTATCAAACAATTTAAATGTCACTTAAACTAGAATATTTTCCACCATTCTTATATTCATAATTCAGTCTGTAAAATATATTATTGCTGCAATCAAATCATCTTTCAAGGTCTGGCGTAGATAATTTAAAATTAACTTTACAACTGTAAACAGTCGCTCTACACTAGCTTCAGTTGTTGGGTAGTTACCAGCTTATTAGGTGCTGCCCCGCCACTGTCCGCTTTCTTCATTGCGTGCACGGGGATTTAGGGTAAAACCCGAACTGTGAACAGAACACATTACACCGGGCAATAATAAGAAGGTGGTGTTGCGTGTTGGCCTTCAAAGCATGCATACACTGGACCTAAATCCAGCACCCTGGAAGGATGTAGCTGCCGATCGCACCAAAAGGCGATGCTTCTTACGGCGCAACCTCAGATTGGGCGAAAAAAAAGCTCTTACAACAACCAGTAGAGAAAGGAACAAGCCGAAAGGAACACGGAAATGGTTATCTCATTTACCTGGTCTCTCTTACATACAGTCTGCTCGTAAATATGTTACAACATTTCACTAAACTGATTCAGGTGTCAATATGGGTTCGAACGAAAGTGACTGATTACCCTAATCAGCAAAAGATGGTCGCTGAAGTCCGGACATGACAAGAATTGAGGGAAGGGAGTATAAACAGTAACAAAGTACAGAAAATGAGACGTAACGCAATAATGTCTGCGATAAACATGAATGCTACGAAAAGAGAACGGACAACTCAGTCATATATATATATATATATATATATATATATATATATATATATATATATATATATATATATATATATATATATATATATATATATATATAATGTTGTTTCCTTTTAGCGAGGCATGCCCCGTTCAACATAGACACAGGGTCTGTCATTTATATTAGGGTGCAGGGAGCCGCGCTGGTGTAATGGCTTCGGCGTTGTACTGGCGACCAGTTGTTCAGGGTTCAAACCCGGGCGTCGACGTTTGAAGGAATGTTTACGACCGGAGATTTGACTGAATAACCTGAACGGCTCCTGTGATAAACCCTCTGTAGATGGGAAGGAGCGAAGCTCCTGACCAGGTTGGAAGGAAAGTCCTCAGGTTCCCCAGCCTTGCAATGACATGTCATTGGGCCGAAGGGCTGAAAGCCCAAGTGCCGCTGGTTAAGGAAAAAAAAAATAATATTAGGGTGCATATCGAAATCAAAAAGACCTTTTCGTCTGGTTTAATGTGTATTACTTTTGAATTGTTTGTTTCGTAATGTACCTGCTTGTGGATACACCGTAATATCAAGTACGACTTAACGACTTAAGTCTTAAGACTGATAAATTACTTCTTTTTTTAAAATAAATAACATAATGTAAATTTGCTATCTGACAGAAAAGAACTTATTTGCTCTTAAATAAATTTGACTTAAAAAAAAAAAAAATCTACCTTGTTTTTTTTCTTGTCAAAATGTCAACTTTTTCATTGTCCTACCTTGATATTATTTTTGATCTCATTTCAATATCTTACCGAGTTTGTTATTGTTAAGTTATTTTATATTCATAGCGGGGTAATTAAATGTTTTATATTCTCACATGTCCGTCTAGTATTTTGTAGACGCACATTTGAGCGCATCTAGGTTAATTGTATGTTTAATTATTTGCGGACGACCGTGCACCATTCTTAAACGGGTATGGCGCGGTTTGTCGCGGTGATTTGTTGCTATCCGGGCAACGTACTGGAGGCAGATCCCGATATCCTCCGTCTTGTATAGACGTGACTTTTTCGTGTGTTTATCCTTAGTCCAGGAAAGACACGGTCATAAAGTAATTATAATCATCTGTAAGATGAAGATGTCGTTCTTGATGAACAAGACCAAGAATTGTTTGATTTCTAATATTTAGCCAGAAACGGCTCGTTTTTGAAGTATCTCGCCTCCGATACTTAGTCTCCTACACGTAGCTGTAGAGCTTCCGTTAACCTTCGTGTGGTAACGGTAAGTGCAGTCAGTCAACGTCCATGTTGATTATTATTGACTATGTACTTTTTCTGCCATGAATATAATATTGATGATCGTCTACCCTACTGATGTCAACGTTATGTCTTCAATAAACTGTGTGTCGTCACCAACTGTCCACTACGAGTCCAGCATATATTTATCGTCAGTTTGGTCATATTGTCTTGACCCATTAAACAGTGTTACCGAGCTCAATTATCACCACCATACGCCACAGTTAAACGGCCCACATCATATTCGCGTTACAGAGAAATACGTCGGCCACATGTTGTAAGCCCGACACCCTGACAACATCATTGTCAATGTCAGCGATAGTCCCGTTAAAGAAAACACACCTGTAACAGTTATCCCTATTACAGAATGTTGCCTAGTTAATTCGTGTTTTAGAATACGAATGCCTAATTAATCGTTTATACTTTGTCCTAACATTTAGGAAAATAACACAACAAACAAAAAAGAACACACCTGTGTGATAAAGTTATTTTCATCTTCTTTTGTTATTTCTACCACTATACTTTGCCCACATAAAACAGTATTAAACCGTAACACTTAACACACATACATCATAATTAGAAGATGCTACTTTACATACATGTAATTGTATAGGGCGTTGTTACGTGTTGTTTTATACACTGTTATTGGTTTGCTTCTTAGTAGCTATTATTTGCTCTAACTATTCGACATTAGACGGAGCAACGCCTACCAAAAGATCTGACGTAGTTAATTATATGCAAGCAGACGATGTAAGTATGCGCAAAAGTGAGAGTACGGTCTTTGGGGCATTCTTCGATGCGTGTCCAAGGTGTCTAGACCTATGTGTCAGAGCTCTGAGGTGTATTTGATATCCGCTGCCTGAAATATATTTAATCTGAGGATGTGTGATTCCTTATGTCTGGTGATATGCAAAGAAGCATTGTAATACTGCAGTTCTGACATTTTTGTGTCGATATCGTTATAAAAGACTTTATTCCGGCTTCGACGGGCAGACGGCTACATTATTCATTGATGTATAAAAGATATAAAGGACTTGATGTAGATGGCCAAGTTTATCATTTATTATCCTCAAATATGATGTGGACATGGAGCTGATGTTATCACATCAATAAAGTATTGTCTGTGTGGTCAAAAGTGACCTGTTCAAGTGTATATTACCTGCTGTTTGCGCTGGTGTTGAATGACCTCTCGTTTGTACTTGGCTACAGTACCAACTCTACTAATATTATACTACACTGAAGTAAAAGCAATGCATCTACTAATGTTATTCCACAAAGAAGTAAAAGCAACGCAACAGCCGTATTATTTCATCATCATCATAATTTCCCTTATGGAGCGAACAACCACGACTACAGCTGGTCCTCTTGCAGAAAGCCTGTAAGAAACATGCCCTTGCTAATGCAGTAGTAGTTTCTGGAGCAATCCGTTTTACATAAATAGGTTTCCAGTCCCCATGCACAAGTTCATATTAGTCGCCTTTTTTCCAAATCTGCATTAATCTGGGTATTATTTTACAATTGGCATATACAATGTATGTATATTCGGTGTGTCGCGAAATTCTTCGCCCAACCTCTTCTCTCTCTCTTTCTCTTTCTCTCTCTCCCATGATTTCGAATGCCAAATAGGACAATGACCCAAGACCGGGGGTTTCCAGCTACTTGACGCTTTAGTATTTTAACCGAGAGGCCAATGACCCAGATAGCCGGGGATTTCCAGTTAACCGGGTGGAAACGCCCAGTGACCCAGAATATCAAGGATTTCCCATGTACAGCGACTCATAGGACATTCACCAGTGACCCGTAGGCTGGGGGTTTCCCTAGCCTGGATGAGTTCAGTGACCGCTGTTAAACGTATAAAATAAAGACTATATCGGTTATGTTTTTACTCACATCTGCAAAAGTCCCGAACAGACAAGCCAGTTGCAGGAAACTTCTAGCGTGTAATCTGTCAGACTACCAGGCAAAAGAATTGCTTATATATATGCCGTCTTTGAGAAGCCAAACTCAATATTGGAACAAAGCGGGTGAGCTGAATGCATTATCTTCTTATATGCAATTATTTGTATTGAATGCACCTGCGGTACCAGCCCAATGACAGTCGAACACCTGCTGCAATACTGCCCAACCTACAGTAATGAACGGAGTAGCATATGGCAACAACCCACTTCTGTCAACGAAAAACTATTTGGAGATGTTGGGAGCCTTGGGTTGACTACTGCCTTTATTAGAGTCATAAATGTGGAAGTCTGAAGGCGAACGAGGAAGAAGAAGAAGTATTGAATGTTTGAACTGCTTTCAATTATTATCTCATTATATGCAATTAACTTTAGTTAATGTTTGCACTGCTTTTCAGTCAATTGCATACTTTCATGTAATGGTTGTATATTTTATGGAATTCATATATTTACTGTTATGTGATTTTTGTATGCCTTTGATGTCCTTCAGGTTGTTTCACAGAATGCATTTGCACTACCCGGCCCACCTCTTTTATTTAATAGTTGTATATTTTATCGCATTCATGTATTTAATGTTGTATGATCTTTGTATGCCTTTACAACAGTTGATGATATATGTATGCCCCTACCCTATTAATACTATATATTTGCAGCTCGAAGAATGGCGCTCAACATTGGTCCATGTCATTTATGTAATAATATGACTGATATCTGAGCCTGGTTTATACACCACACTCAGGACAATTATTGCCTCTAACCAGAGAGATAAATAGATTGTTCCTTTGTGTGTATCTCCTAGCTCCCCGGTGGTGACGAGCGCAGGTGAACTCGCAGTCGTGTAGTGAAACCTTGCAGGATACAGCTTCGAACTATTCCAGCAACTTGGCCAGGGGGGAAAAACTTGCAGTGATATTGTGAAGTCATACAGCAGCAACAACATTCATGATAAGTGCTTTTTAAGAAAGGACCAAACATTAAAAGATATTGCGTCATAACAGTCAGTGATTTGAATTAGGACATAAACCTCAGCCATCGTGAAGTGTACCCTAATAATAAACATAACTTTTGTGTAGGCTATTTTTATCTCATACTCAGTAATATATACATATAACATATATACATAATTTGTTTTATTCTTCCTTGTGTTTTTCTGTAACCAATATAGCTTGAGCTAATATATATTCATTGAAAATAATTTCACTGTTGGTTCTTTCTTTTCACTAAATGGTCTGTATTGCTTGGTAGTTAACTGTTTTTTGTTAATCATTATCTTAATTACCAGCTGGGGTCTCATGAGCCATATCAGCACCTCAGGAGAAGTGTGGCTGAAGACCTAACCTACTCTCAGGATCCTTGATGGGATTTGCTTCTTGACTTAACAGAGAAGAGTTTAAATTTCAGTCTCCTGAAACATTTCTTCCTACAAGTGTCGGACTATCACCTACAGCGAGCCAAAAGACACTATGGAAGAGATTGGTACTCTCTTTTATTTCTTCTATCTATCCTTTCTTCTACCCTGTCGCCACAAACTGGGGGCTCGTCCGGGATTGAACTCGTAGCATATGTATGTTCCCTAGACTACAATTAACGTATTGCTAATATACATTTTACTTTTGGGTAACAAACCTTGGTTAATAGTTTGGTTATCGAGTAATCTTATACAGCTTCCCAGTACACTTTGCATGTAATTGGTTTGATCTTATATGCAGTATATTGCACAGATAGAATAGTACACAAAATATAACTGGTGACTGATCTTCTAGTGTATGGTCCAATTTATTAGTTAAGTTTGTATACAAGGTTTAACTGAGCTACTTAACTAAGAGATATCCTGCAGGTTGAAATTGTAGTTGTTGCAAAATTTTGTGTTATTGCTGTGGCAGTAATACACTATATTATTAATATTAGACAGTATGACTTTTACCTGTATTGGTTTGTGAGTAGGTTTATTCAAGCTCATTCGACTTGATCCAATATTGCAATGGCAGAAACAGCAAAGGTAAGAGCTTTGTTAATTGAGAGCGGAAAAGAGGTGGGGCTTACAGGAAAAGAGCTTGCAGACTATGTATCCTCAGAGATGAAGAGCATCAGAGAGGTAGAAGCGGAGAGGGACAGGGAAATCAGAGTGGCAGGAGCGGAGAAGGATCGTGAAATCAGAGCGGCAGAAGTGGAGAAGGATCGTGAAATCAAGGCGGCAGATGAGAAGGAGAAGGAACGACAAAATGCCCTGAAAATGAAGGAACTGGATGTGGAACTACTCTCAAAAAGCAAGGAAGCTGGGAGCAATTCCGAAACTTCATCTTCTCCGCCCTCGCCTCTTCAATCTGATAGTGCATGAGCTCTCCCTACACCACACCTGGGACCGATGGTTTTCCCTCTGGATCCATTTTTGGAGGGAAAGGATACCATGGACAGCTTTTTGGACCGGTTCGAGAGGTTTGCATCTTCATTCGGGCTTGACCAAATGGGGTGGAATCTGAAACTCTCGCAAGGGCTCAGGGGTGCTGGCTATGATGTATTCTTAAAACTGGCTCCACACGAACAGGATGATTATGATTGTCTGAAGAAAGCCCTCTTAGCTCGGTACGAATTGAATGCTGAAGCTTACCGGAAATGGTTCAGAAATTTCCGTAAGGAAAATGGAGAATCGTACGCCCAGTAAGCTGCTCGCCTGGAAGTTTATTTGCAGAAATGGCTCACTCTCGCGTCATTCGAGAAATCTTACGAAGGACTGCAAGAATTAATACTAATGGAGCAACTGAAAGAAATGATGAGCCCTGAGATGAGACGATTTCTGGTAGAAAACGGAGCAGAAAGGTTAAATACCTTAGTTACATTATCTGAACGCTTTCAGAATGCACGGGCTGAGACTCTGACCTCCAGACGGAGATATACAGACTACCCGGCTCGGCAGACTGCGCCTAATAGCTCCAATAATATTATAAGCTCAAAGCCACCCTACATGAATACTCACCATGACAGACCAAACAATGGACAACCCCACAAGAACACGGAAAGGAAAACTTCCTATACAGCAAACACGGAGAGGGATGTGTACCAACACTGCCGGTAGCTTAAACATAGTTCTCGTGATTGTAAGCGCCGACCCCTCCCCATGAATGCAGCTTGCATAACAACCAGATCTCACAGCCCTGGGCCCCCAAAGGATGACTCAGATTCCTCGAAGCGACCAGCTGTCATTGAATCTGTTATGGTTAATGGGGAGAGAGCTCTCTGTTTGTATGACACTGGATTATCTTTTGACTCAATCGTCGCAGCTTCTCTTGTTAATTCTGAGCAAATTACAGAGGAGACGATTGAAATACAAGGACCCACCAAATCTGGTGCGTCCATGATTCTACCAGTGTGCAAGATTCAGGTTCAATCGCGGTATGTGACTGGAGAAATCAGAGCCGCTGTTCTAAAGGATCCCACCTACCCCCTGATTTTGGGCTGTAGATATGTGTTCCTAGGAGAACCAGCCCGGTCTCTGTCAGTTGCGGCCGTACAGACCAGGGATCAATGCAGGCAGAACCCTGAATCTGAAACTCCAACCAACATCTTCCCAGAAGAGTTGAAGAAGGCACAAACAGCGGAAAGCACTTTGTCGCCTTGTTTTAAAAAACTTTCTAAGTCTCATACCCCGCCTCTCAAGGGAGAGATTTATAAGAAGAATGGTCTGTTGTACCACAGAGCAAACAAAGGAGCGAGCGAACACTCACAGCTTATTGTCCCCTCATCCTATAGGACCCAAATATTAGAAATGGGCCATGCCTTACCTTTCAGCGGACACATGGGAATTGGAGCAACCATGCAGCGCATTTCTTGCCACTACTATTGACGAGGGATGAATGCAGACACCAAACTGTATGTTCAGTCATGCGCACAGTGCCAAAAGGTGGCCCCTAAGCACTGGGTAACTCCCATAACCTTAGGAGAAATGCCTGTAACAGGTACCCTGTTCGAAAGGGTGGCAGTCGACATTGTTGGACCCCCGATTAGGACAAAGAAAAGGAATAGCCACATTCTGACGTTGGTGGACACATGCTCCATGTGGGCAGAAGCAGTAGCAATGCCTTCGTTCGACTCAACGCATGTAGCTGAAGCCCTCCTTACTATATTTACGAGGTTAGGGTTCCCTCTTCAGATCTTGACGAATAATGGATCACAATTTCGGGGGAAATTAACGGAAGAAGTGTTTCGGATTTTCCAAACGCGATACATTCATACCTCTCCATATCACCCCCAGAGCAACGGCCAAGTAGAACGGTTCAATGGAACCTTGATTTCCATACTGCGAAAGCTGGAGCAGGAGAACCCAAGTTCATGGGATTCCTACCTGCCAGCGGCACTGTTCGCCTACAGAGATCTACCTCATCACTCGACAGGAATTCCGCCAGCATTACTGCTGTTTGGGCGCCCAATCAAAGGTCCTTTAGAGGCACTTCTGAGATCCTGGACAGACGATAAAGCGGATAACACAGTCATTATCGCGTCACATTATGTTGAGGAATTGAAACAACGCCTCCAAACAGGTTGGAAGTTGGCCACTGCAAATTTGCGCAAAGCCCGTCAGAAACATGCGCAATATTATAGCAGGACAGCTAAGGATCGAGAACTGAACATTGGGGATAAAGTTTTATTGCTCTTGCCAAGCAGCCATAATAAACTTCAGATTGGTTGGAGAGGACCCTATGCTGTTGTCGAGAAAATTAAGGATAAACAGAAAATTTACCACATCAATGTGTTGAAAAAGTACAACGAATATGCATCAGTAGAGCCAGCCCATTTGATTGCCCTTGCAGTAGCCAGTGGAGTAGAGGATGAACTCAGTGTAGCAGTCGAATACCCTATGTCCTTGAGTGAGACTCAGGCCGATGTGCAAATACGTTCCACTCTAACCCTGGAACAGCATGAGCAGGTGCAAACAATGTTGGAAAAGTATGCAGAAGTTCTCACGTTGTGCTCCATCGGAAGCCTACCGGAGAGCATAGATTGTGTATTGACTATAGGAGACTGAATGCAGTGTCGGAGTACCAGGCCGAACCTCTGCCAGATCAAAACTCACTGTTCACTAAGCTAAATACAGCTCGTTATTTCTCTAAAATCGACCTTAGCAAGGGATACTATCAAATTCCTGTGAAGAAAGAAATCCGACCACTACTGGCATTCAGCACCCCGGAAGGAGACTTTGAATTTAATGTCCTCCCATTCGGATTGCATAATGCGCCTAGCACATTCACGAGAATGATGAGAAAACGTATCGCACTCCTTCATAACCCTGGTATTACGAACTTCATGGACGATATCCTCATCGCCACTGACACCTTTGAGGAACACCTGAATGCAATAGAGATGCTACTCCAAAGGCTTAAGGAGACAGGTTTAACCGCTCGCCCAACTAAATGCCAGATAGGTTTTGACCAACTGGGGTTTCTCGGCCACACCATTTCACAAGGGTACATGTTCCCAGAGGAACGTAATGTTGACAAACTGCGCAATGCACCTCGCCCTATTACTAAAAAGGATCTCAGATCGTTTGTCGCGTTATATGGATTTTACCAACGCTACATTACGGATTTCAACACTATATGCGCCACACTGACGAACCTTACAAAAAAGAATACTCCGGAAAAAGTGATCTGGACCGCTGAGTGTGAGAATGCTTATAGTACCCTCAAGGAAAAACTCACAGTGAAACCTATTCTGCACCTCCCGAACTTAAGCCGACCATTCATACTACGCACTGATGCTACTCAGATTGAGATTGGAGCCACTTTGCTACAAACTGGGGAAGACAATGCGTCTACATTATTCCCCACAGCTTTCGCTAGCCGAAAGTTGAATGCTGCAGAAAGAAATTACTGCACTGTTGAACGGGAATGCCTAGCTTTGGTATGGGGGATTCAGAAATATCAATCATACTTATATGGAAAGCCCTTCACCGTTCAATGCGACCATCAACAATTGATGTTCTTAGCGTCTTCCAAAGACCTGAATTCAAGGCTCATGAGGTGGTCGATGTTAATGCAACCATATAACTTCAAGGTTGAATATATACCTGGGAAACTCAATGTCGGAGCAGACTTTCTCAGCCGTCACCCATGCAGGGGGGAAGAACAGGCAAAGCCATCAGCGACCAAATAATCCTAACCTCCATAAAAACTTCCAAGATGGTGGGGGAAATCAAACTAGGACGGAGAGAGATCGAGAAGAAGATGTCAGTCGAAACTAGTTCACCTTACGATAAACTTTCACACGAGGCTATTGTCGCAAAATTCTTTGCCCAACCTCTTCTCTCTCTCTTTCTCTTTCCCTCTCTCCCATGATTTCGAATGCCAAATAGGAGAATGGCCCAAGATCAGGGGTTTCCAGCTACTTGAAGCTTCAGTATTTTAACCGAGAGGCCAATGTCCCAGATAGCCGGGGATTTCCAGTTGACCTGGTGGGAACGCCCAGTGACCCAGAATATCAAGAATTTCCCATGTACAGCGACTCATAGGACATTCCCCCGTGACCCGTAGGCTGGGGGTTTCCCTAGCCTGGATGAGTTCAGTGACCGCTGTTAAACGTATAAAATAAAGACTATATCGGTTAAGTTTTTACTCACATCTGCAAAAGCCCCGAACAGACAAGCCAGTTGCAGGAAACTTCTAGCGTGTAATCTGTCAGACTACCAGGCAAAAGAATTGCTTATATATATGCCGTCTTTGAGAAGCCAAACTCAATATTGGAACAAAGCGGGTGAGCTGAATGCATTATCTTCTTATATGCAATTATTTGTATTGAATGTGTGAACTGCTTTCAATTATTATCTCATTATATGCAATTAACTTTAGTTAATGTTTGCACTGCTTTTCAGTCAATTGCATAATTTCATGTAATGGTTGTATATTTTATGGAATTCATATATTTACTGCTATATGATTTTTGTATGCCTTTGATGTCCTTCAGGTTGTTTCACAGAATGCATTTGCACTACCCTGCCCACCTCTTTTATTTAATGGTTGTATATTTTATCGCATTCATGTATTTAATGTTGTATGATCTTTGTATGCCTTTACAACAGTTGATGATATATGTATGCCCCTACTCTATTAATACTATATGTTTTCAGCTCGAAGAATGGCGCTCAACATTGGTCCATGTCATTTATTTAATAATATGACTGATATCTGAGCCTGGTTTATACACCACACTCAGGACAATTATTGCCTCTAACCAGAGAGATAAATAGATTGTTCCTTTGTGTGTATCTCCTAGCTCCCCGGTGGTGACGAGCGCTGGTGAATTCGCAGTCGTGTAGTGAAACCTTGCAGGATACAGCTACGAACTATTCCAGCAACTTGGCCAGGTGGAGAAAACTTGCAGTGATATTGTGAAGTCATACAGCAGCAACAACATTCATGATAAGTGCTTTTTAAGAAAGGACCAAACATTAAAAGATATTGCGTCATACCAGTCAGTGATTAGAATTAGGATATAAACCTCAGCCATCGTGAAGGGTACCCTAATAATAAACATAACTTTTGTGTAGGCTATTTTTATCTCCCTTTACTCAGTAGTATATGCATATAACCATATATACATAATTTGTTTTATTCTTCCTAGTGTTTTTCTGTAACCAATATAGCTTGAGCTAATATATATTCATTGAAAAGAATTTCACTGTTGTTTCTTTCTTTTTACTAAATGGTCTGTATTGCTTTGTAGTTAACTGTTTTTTGTTAATCATTATCTTAATTACCAGCTGGGGGTCTCATGAGCCATATCAGTACCTCAGGAGAAGTGTGGCTGAAGACCTACTGAAACATTGATCTTTAAAAGAGTGTCAGTCTCCTGAAACATTTCTTCCTACAAGTGTCGGACTATCACCTACAGCGAGCCAAAAGACATTGTGGAAGAGATTGGTAATCTCTTGTATTTCTTCTATCTATCCTTTCTTCTACCTTGTTGCCACACTGTGCACTGAGCATTATACATTATATTTATATTATAATGATCTTATGAAGGTACAGCATCTTAAATCTTAAATGTCTTAAATGTCACTGCTCCAAAAACTAAGAAACAGGTTCGTAGCCTTCTTAGTTTGATCCAATTCTATGGACGGTTCATATCCAACTTATCCTCCATCACTGCGCCTCTTTCTAGTTTGTTAAAGAAAGGGTCGCCTAACATAGTTCAGTGGTCACAGGATTGCCATGCCACTTTAGATAAGATTAAGTTATTATTTTCCTCTGCTCCTATCTTGCTATTACCAAACAAAAATATTCCTTTCATCATTCGCAGTGACGCCTCGTCGATGGGGATTGGAGCTTCTCTGATGCAAGACTATTCAGGAACACTCCACCCTGTGCTATACGTCTCCCGGAAGTTAACTGCAGCTGAACAACGCTATTCTGTGGTGGGCCGCGAGCTTTTGGCCATAGTCTAGTCAATACTCAAGTTACAGCGTTTTCTACTTGGCGCCCACTTTGTCGTCGAATCTGACCAACGTGTACTTACTGCACTTAAGAGTAAGGACTTGAAAAACTCTAAATCTGCATGGTACGCAATTGCCTTGCAGCCTTTTAATTTTACTGTCAAAGCCATCCGTGTTTCCGACAACGTGGTGGCTGATCTATTGTCCCGTTGTCCACAAGATTCTTCTGAGACGATGGATCACTTCACTAATTGACACTCATACCACCACTATGCTGCAACAACACTTTTGTACTCCTCGCTGTGATTGATGTCAACACGTACTACATTTTGTTTGATGAACTCGCTTACGCCCCATCTTCATGATCTAACTCGGAGTAACTTTTATTTAAACATTACTAACTAGATTTTTATGTCATATTATGATATTACATCATGGTGCTTCTTAAGCACATTTCTGACTTATTTTCGCTCATTCACAGTAATTGACTTGATAGCGCATCACTATGGATATACAAGACTATCCGCCAAGACACTGTTCCGCGAGTGATTAATTAATGAAATTTTTGTGTTAGGATGGAACAATGTGACACTTTTAAAGTATTTAGTTATCAATCTTTTCTATAACCTAAGTTCTTCTCTATGCGATAAGTTTAATTATCAGTCATTCACATGACACGATTGCATTGTTCCGGCTGTTCAATTTATCTACACTTGCTATATACATTATGTATGGCCTCCTTGTCGTATGGTAGCGCATCATTCGCGCCTGATTTATATTTTATGCGCATACCTATTTAATAATACTATACGTAGTACTTATTAGTTTAAATAGTCTACCTGGTGTTTATTCACATCGTACTACTTTAGACTGTGTTGCTTTCTTCTCGTTTTTTTTTTTTTTTTTTTGAAATTAATTTGAGTTTCATTTCGTTTTCCACACTTGCGTTTTACACACGAACGATACGCATCTCATTTTTATTACAATGTTGACACGTTTTATCATCTTGGTTGATTTATCTGAATATTTTCACCATTTATAATCGTTCTCCATTTCATGTCATTTCCTTTGTTCTTTTCACTTATCATTTCATATTTAGTACATAGTTGATCTATGTCTCTTTACCTTTCAACTTTTGTTTGAATTTGGTCTTTTATTCTCATTCCACATATTATGTCCTTCTTTTTTTACTTTCTTTCTTCATAATTACATTTATGATGTTCATGATAGTTGTCTATTGCTTAGCTTGATGGAACTTGACTGACCTCACTATTATTAAACAAACAAATATCTTCGTTTTTTTTTCGCGGGGATCGATGTAAAATGTTAAGTTATTTTATATTCATAGATGGGGAGTTAAATGTTTGAGATCCTCACATGCACGTCTAGTATTTTGTAGACGCACATTTGAGCGCATCTAGGTTAATTGTATGTTATATTATTTGCGTACGACCGTGCACCATTATTAAACGGATATGGCGTGGTATGTCGCGGTGATTTGTTGCTATACGGGCAACGTACTTGAGGCAGATCCAGATATCCTCCGTCTTGTATAGACGTGAATTTTTCGTGTGCTTGTCCTTAGTCTAGGAAAGATACGGTTATAAAGAAATTATAATCATCTGAAAGTTGACGATGATATTCTTGATGATCAATACCAAGAATCGTTTTATTTCAAATATTTAGCCAGAAACGGCTCGTTTTAAGTATCTCGCCTCCGATACTTAGTCTCCTGTAATCGTTATGGCAGAGCTTCAGCCTGACCAGATATGTCAAGCTGCTAGTGCGTCCTGCCAAATCTAGGAGCTGATTGAAGCGTAAAGGAATATAGATAACCCACGTAAAAAATATTAACATGGTCACTTCGTCAGAACCATGTATACTACCAATCCGTTAACCTTCACGTGGTAACGGTTAGTGCAGTCAGTCAACGTCCATGTTGATTGTTATTGACTGTACTTTTTCTGCCATGAATATAATGATGATGATCGTCTACATTACTGATGTCAACGTATATATACAATAAATCTTGTTTTGTCGCCAACTGTTCACTATTGGTCCAGCATCTATTTATCGCCAGTTTGGTCATACTGTAGACCCATTAAACATTGTTACCGAGCTCCATTGTCATCATCATAAACCAAAGTAACGGCCCACATCATATTCGCGTTATCAAGAAATACGTCGGCCACATGTGGTAAGCCCGACAGCCTTGACAACATCATCGTCAATTCAGAAAAGAAAAACCTCCGGTAACAGTAGCACACAGCTTATTTGTGCTAAAGTTGCACTAAAAGATTGTGTAAGCATCGGCTATCGCTATCCCCGTGTATTTGAGGCATAAAATAATCTGGGTATTTCTGGGTTTTTTTTAGAAGAAAATCTGGGTTTATCTCTAGAATTTGAGTGGCAACCTTGAAGACAAGTGCCAACGTGTCTCCAGTACGTGTTTAGCGCTTCTGTTGTTGACTTCTGTCCTTGCCATGATGTCAAACTGTTCAACATCTTCTCTCTTTGTCGTCCTCTGCCTCTTTTTCTTCAATCTTTCTTTGTTATCGCTATATATTCTAGCTTATTTCTTCTCATAACATGCCCAAAGAAAGCGAATGTGTTCCTTCTAATGTGATTAATTCGCTTTTTTTTTTACGAACTGGCTTCTGTCAGGACATCCTCATTACTCTTTGTAGATGTTCATGGTATACTTGACAGTCTTCTGTAAAACCTCATCTTTGTGGTCTCTATGGATTTTCCATCGTGTTTACCAATTGTTCATGATTGAATTCCGTTTGGTAAAATTGGCTCTGTATAACACTGAAGAACTCTTTTTCTTACTTCCATAGTTCCATAAGATACTTTTCATTGCCTGGAACGCTGCTTTTGGCCTAGGCTAGTGTTGAGGACTGTTTCGCGGCTTGCAGGCATGTGAATGATGGCCACATTCGCATGCGTGCACCACTAAACACCTCAATTAAACTAAGACCAGAAATCGCGCAAATCGATGTATGACGCGTCTAGCTTAGTTACATTCTAGTCTGCATGTGGCCTGCGGGCCTGATGGCCGGCGTGCCATTCGACAGTGTTTCAATGTGTGGCACAGCCACTTATGGATAGTGTTTCAATTATGTGGTATAGCCACTTACTCATGTGTAGAACCGTTGTGTTCTGGCTTTAAGCCAATATAAGGATATGTGTCTAAAGACTAGGAAAGTCTATGTGTGGCCATTGAGCCGAACGGCAGTGTTGGAATGTGTGGTAAAACCACTTAAGGATCGTGTTTGAATATGTGGCATAGCCACTGATTAAATATATATGTGGAACGGTAGATCCACTGGAAAGTGTAAGATAGCGTAAGGATCCGTATCAAATTGATTATAGGACCAGGTAGAGTCCGGATTAGAATCGTGAACAAAGCAGATTACGTTCACCTTGAACTTATATATATGGCAGTTAAAGCCTGGCGATGCAAGCCAAAGACGTTGAATAATTATACATAGACAGGATCTATAGATTTACAGATAATGTACTCACTAGTATTGTGAAGGAATAATAATTCTAAGGATCGGATTCGGTAGGAGTTGGTTGCACACTCTATTACGCTATAAACTTAACGGTTAACCCAGACGAGCTAAGTCTGTGAGAGGAACAATTGTGTAGAGCTTAGAACTATGATGAAGCCAAGTTATATGTGTGAAATGTTGTTACACCATTGTGTAAAAGTATATATTAAATTGTTCAGTCGTCCATGGAACTTGTTGGTTGCCTGAATTATGCAAGTTCTCACTCTGTGCTGTGACTGTCGTTAATCCTTGCAAGGTCAGTCCAGATTATCACAGGTATTTTCTAAGACTAACTATAATCTAACCAACACTGTGGAAGAATTAATATATAATAACGACACGGAATATAATAATAATTTAATCACACCAGAATGGCTTAAAACTGCACTCGAACTAGAAAGCTGGAATTAGAATAGATGAATTATAATATCTGAAATATTGACGAGCAACCCAATAAACTCACGTCCAACGGTGCTGAATCTTTTAATAACACCTAGCAAGAAAAGATACAGCGGGAGACCGTAACAGCTAGCCTACTCCTAACACTAATAAAGGAGATCAAAATTACGCGGATAAGATACTTTGGCCATATAAAAAGAACACCTTGCAGAAGACCGTAATGGAAGGACGAGTTGAAGGCGAACGTGCAAAGGGAAGACGGCGCTATAAGTGGAAAGATAACATCAAGAGATGGACAAGAAAGAATCTACCAGATTGCACCATCAAGACAAGACACAGAAAACTGAGATCCATTACAGCCGACCTTCGTTGCGGAGATGGCAGCTGATGATGCTCATGATGAACCTACTCCTCAACTCTGAAGAATGTATGTATGGAAGAATATTCAATTTAGCGGTGCATTCTGTCTTACTGCTAACCAAATAAATTTATTTAGTGTTCTAGCAACCAGTGTTATCTGGGCGCCGTGTGCGTATTTATGAAACGCCATTCTGCGGTCAATTATTGGATACTTGATAGTGCTGTAGTACAGGCGTACTGAAGGTGCAGCTATACAGGATATCGCGCACTTCATGTTATCATAACAACCTCCCAGTGTTTTTTAGGTGGCTACAATAACTAAGAAAGGATTTTTCTTCTAATAACAGTGATGTGTGTCCTGGATGTGGGACAAGTTATCACTGCGCACACAGCATGCCTTAGAAGTTTCATTAGATTCAATTTATCGGCTCTGGGCGTACCGTCACATGTATATTGCTGTATTATTATGCTGAATTGATATTAAAATAAGAATGATAAAGAATTATGGGTTTTCAATGCAGGCGGAAATGTATGGAGATCAAAGGAATCAAGGGATATTAACAGTCGACTCCTGTTGGTCCCGTAGTGTGGCTCTGAGCAGTGGCGTCACTAGGGTTGGTGTCAGTCAGTGTGGTAACTTATGGTGTCACCCCCATGGACCTCCTCCCGTACCAGACCGTACAGAATCCTTTGTAATGTTTTTTGTACTAATGTTACTCGTAAATCGTAATTCCCGTATATCACTGAATAATGAATAGTAGTGACATAAACAACTAGCAACATTAAAATTACACCTTTAAATTACAATATCATACGCACACCCTAAATGTATTTACATTTACTTAGTTTCATGTGGTTAAAGTGAAAATTCGGTAAGAAAACAATAGAATTCGATGTAAAAACGTTTAAGAACTATATGAAAATTATGTTCATTTTAACGTTAAACTTTACCGTTGCATGCGATACATTAATGGATTAGGTTTGCATAATCAATAACGGCCCAAATATTGTAGAAGTTATAGACAAATACATATGGAAATATACTCATAAATGAAATGAAGTGATTCGAAGCGTCATTGTAATTGTGTAATAATGACAGCTCTGACCGGAGCGCATGCGCATTAGAAGGTTCAACAAGTAAACTAGCATAGAGTTTCAGCCTTGTATGTATATTGATACAGTACATGTAAGTTGGGCTTACCAAAAATGTTTTTGTGGTTATAACTAACTACAGGGATATTTTTATAAAAAATAATAAATTTCTGCTGAAACACTGCACACAAATTTTATAGACAACCATTTTGGTGTCACCCCCTCTGACGGCGTCACCCGGTGCGGTCCGCAACCCCCCCCCCCCCCCCCCCCCCCCCGCCCCCCCCCCCCGCGTGACGCCACTGGCTGTGAGATATGGAGAACAACATAAAAGAACAACGAAGAAGTGACTTTCATAAAATGGTGCTTGCGTAGAACAGAACAATTCAAATAGTACAACAATGTGGAAGTGATGACAAGGAGCAGACAAATGCCAGTGGAACAAGAGATGAGAAGAAGACGCTGACGATGTGTATGAAACAAATTAGGAAAGCTGATGATAACATCACAAGACAGTCATAGTTCTGGAATCTACAGAGTATAAGAGGTAGAGAAAGATTTAAAAAAAAAAACACCTGGAGAAAGGAACATGAGATAGAAATGGAAGGGATAATGAAGACACGGAAACACCTAAAGCTGATAGTACGAGAAACGAGGACCTGGCGAGAGAAACGAGGACCTGGTGAGAGAAACGAGGATCTGGCGAGAGAAACGAGGATCTGTCGAGAGAAACGAGGATCTGGTGAGAGAAACGAGGACCTGGCGAGCTTGTTGCCTAAGCTTTATGAAGAGGAGAAGGTTACTGAATAAATGACTGAATACTCCATGCAAGCATCGTGTGGTACAGTTTTTAGAGTTCTTGTCTTATGAGACAAAGAACCCGGGTTCTAAACCTGGTAAAGTCAAGATCCGATCTACACAATTAGAAATAGGTACTTGACTTTGCTCTTGATTTAGGAACGAACGAACGAACGAAATCTTTATTTCATCAGGGTAAAGAAATAGGCATTATTGCCTTTTTACATTTTTGCCATACAATAACAAATTTCCAAAAATGATTACAATTTAAAACATTTTAAACTTCAACAGTAAGTAGTAAACATTAATTTTGATGGAAAGGCAAATGCAGCGAGGAAGGGAGCCGGTCACCCCATTTGATAAAATCTGAGACCTGGTATAGTGAGGTCTCTAGCACGTCACTCCACTACCGTAAAATCATTATGGGACTACCTTTGATTAGATTCTTTTGGTGATTATCTACAGACACAACAAGGAAAAGGTGAATGGCCACGACGTCAAACTGTCCATTATCGTCTCTCTTTGTCTTCCTCTATTTCTTTTCCTTTCAAACTTTCCTGTTGTCACGATATACTCCCACCTTTCTTCTTCTCATAACATACCTAAAGAAAGGGAATTGTTTCCTTCTACCATGAGGATTAAGTTTCCTTCTACCATGAGGATTACGTTTCCTTCTACCATGAGGATTAAGTTTCCTTCTACAATGAGGATTAAGTTTCCTTCTACCATGAGGATTAAGTTTCCTTCTACCATGAGGATTAAGTTTCCTTCTACCATGAGGATTACGTTTTCTTCTACCATGAGGATTAAGTTTCCTTCTACTATGAGGATTACGTTTCCTTCTACCATGAGGATTAAATTTTCTTCTACCATGAGGATTACCTTTCCGTCTACCATGGGAATTAAGTTTCCTTCTACCATGAGGATTAAGTTTCCTTCTACCATGAGGATTACGT
Organism: Oreohelix idahoensis; assembly: GCA_024509875.1. Classification (NCBI taxonomy): domain Eukaryota; kingdom Metazoa; phylum Mollusca; class Gastropoda; order Stylommatophora; family Oreohelicidae; genus Oreohelix; species Oreohelix idahoensis. The sequence continues at coordinate 65,618 of JAMPIV010005201.1, read as the reverse complement.
TTCCTCCTACCATGAGGATTAAGTTTCCTTCTACCATGAGGATTACGTTTCCTTCTACCATGAGGATTAAGTTTCCTTCTACCATGAGGATTAAGTTTCCTTCTACCATGACGATTAAATTTCCTTCTACCATGCGGATTAAGTTTCCTTCTACCATGAGGATTAAGTTTCCTTCTACCATGAGGATTAAGTTTCCTTCTACTATGAGGATTAAGTTTCCTTCTACCATGAGGATTACGTTTCCTTCTACCATGAGAATTAAGTTTCCTTCTACCATGAGGATTAAGTTTCCTTCTACCATGAGGATTAAGTTTCCTTCTACCATGAGGATTAAGTTTCCTTCTACCATGAGGATTAAGTTTCCTTCTACCATGAGGATTAAGTTTCCTTTACGCATTGACCTCTTTCATGATATCTTCATTACGAAATATATTAAGCGGCAGTAATAATTTTTGCCTGCTCACGATATATTATGAATCATATCTTTTTGTTGCGGTCCACTGTATTTCTGCGCATTCATTTATTCCCTTTGCTCCCCGACGAGCACAGGCCATCAATAACCTCATGCGACCTCTTCTTGTCCTGCGTAGTCAGCTCAAGGTCTGTACATACCTTCCTCATCCCCTTAATTGGTGTCTCCTGTTCTCGTCTACGTGTATTTTTGGGTCTACTCCTTCCTCTTTTACCACGAGGGCTTCAGAAAAAAGAACTGTCTTGTAATGCTGTCAACATGTTCTTTTCTCAGTGTGTATCCATATCATATCCAGTTTCTTCTTCTCAGCGTCAGTTTCACTTGAAACGTGTCTGGTTCTTGTTCCACATTTGGTGATCTTACCAAACCATTTCCATCATATTCTATGCAAGCACCCATTTATGAAAGTCTGCAACTTTTTCATTGTTTTTTTATTTTATCCTCCGTGTTTCAGAGCCATATAGTAGGTCTTTTCTGACCTTTGAGTTCAAAATTCTGGACATTATTTCTTTTGATTTCCATATATTTTGTTATGTACTTGTTGCCTTTGGAATTCTTATTTCTATGTCACTGTCTGTCTCTCCGACGTTGTCTATATTGCTGCCAAGATAGATGTATGATTTAACTTCATGTAGGGGTGTTACTTCAAGTGCAATCTTTATATCGTTTTCTCCATTTATCCTTATCATCTTTGCCTTTTCCCTATGTATTTTCAGGCTCATTTGCTGGACCTCTCATGTACTTTCATGTTGCTTCGCATGCAGTTTTGGGTTACGTAACCAGGTCGTAGGGAAATATGTAGCACATTCTTATGAATTATGTCGGTGTTGAGTCCTTTTATTCTAACGTCTGCAGTTTCCACGATTTCTATCTTTTCCGTATTCGTGAATTCTATTAGATGTGCGGTTTTTTTTTTAAATCTTTGTCTCCAATAACATTCCATGTTCCTACTTCAGTCGTTATTCTATCGTTTTATTGCTTACACCCTGTCATGTCTGTCCGCCTATGGTCTTTTTTTAATTACTGTTTTTTGTTTTTTTTTTTGCATAACAGTAATTATAAATTCACGCTTGCTGTGCCTGTCGAAGGTTCACTATTTCAACTATGTAGCCTGAACTTTGCAAGGTGATCAGAGGCACTTTCATGGCAATTGTGGGATATCCGACACCATTTATCACGTGACTTGGCAATATTATTCCCCCCCCCCCCCCCCTTCAAACTGATACTGTCTTCTAAGACAAGGAAGCGAGGATAGACTTGTAGACCTGGTCATCAAAGAATTTCAAATGTTGCTACACAGACTACTGTTTCTACCACTGTTGCTACTAACATTACTAACACCGTGTTATTAATACCAGCTACACTGACTGTCGCCTTCTCAGTGACTACTTAAGTTACTAATGCAACTACAATAAGAGTCGCTAATAATACTACTGGTTCTACTTCTACTAGTACTACTACTACTGCTACTATTAATACTGCTGTAACTACTGCTTATACGTCTACTACTTCTACTACTAATACTACCATTACTGCTGCTACTATTTCTATTTCGACTACTACTATTACTACAGTACTACTACTACGACTACTATTGCTACTTCTGCTCCTACTACCATTATTACTAGTACTACTATTGCAACGACTACTACTACTATTATTACTTCTACTATTACTATTACAACTACTACTACTACTGCTAATACTACTACTATTGCTACTTCTGTAACTACTGCTCTTACTACTATTGCTTCTACTATAGCTGCCACTACTATTACTGCTACTGCTACTACTACTTCTACTATTACTACTACTATTATAGCTACCACTACTTGGTGGTACCAGCAGAAAGTATTATCTCTGGAACAAGAAGAGTACCGTGGTCTAAGCTTTAAGACGAAGGACGCACATGGTAGACTCTCCTTGACGTTTCTGGGAAACGAACTACCCCCGACAACCTTGATCAGAGACGAGCGCGAGCAGAGTGAAAAGAACCAACCCATAAGAAGAAGCAGAACCGTCATTGGCAGCTAAGTTCACATATATGCTGCCACTTGAACTTCTTGTTATATCTCACATTCCCTAAAGACTGTGATGATAACTTTTCTTGATCCATAACTATTCAAATTATTTCCTACTGTTAAAACCTAAAGTGATTATTAAATTTGTAATGTTACAAATTTAACTTCGATTTAATCATTTTAATGTTGCTGCATGTTTGTCTCAGTCAAATTACTTCACACACTCTAAACAGAGCTATACTAGAACAATAGAATTCCACTGAGTAAATCAGGGGTGGGGGCTTAAATGAGCTGAAAGTAATAAGTGCTTAAATCCTTCACAAAATCGTCGGCAGAATTACAGAGTTAACATACTCAGCCAAACAGTATTGTTCTCGCTTATTCTGAATATCTTGTGAAGACTCCCTTTGTAATAGAAGTGTCATCACCCTTCTATCTACATCTCTGCCAAGAGTGATCTTGTGCGAAGCTAGATACCTTTTAAGCCCATATTAGATACTCTTGAGTTTTGGCCACTGTTGGACCACTACTGAAAAGCAGAGGAGGCAATACCGTCACAGAGGGCGGCCTACATGGAGGCCGTAAGGAGGCAGCCCCATCATCATGAAAAGGCACAACAGGCCAACCACATATTTGATTTAAAACATGATTACATCAAACGCAAGAGAGAAAACCGGCTGATCCTAAAGGCCACGAACTGGAACGGACGTCTACGACTTATGGAACATGGAATGTAAGGAATATTAATGGGAAAGAAGAGGAGCTAGTGGAGGAGATTAGGAAAGCGAAACTAGAAATCCTGGCTTTAACAGAAACGAAGAAAATGGGACAAGGAGTCAAGGATTTCGATGGCGACGCGCTGCTCTACAGTGGAGACCCCACACCCGAAAGAGCTAAAGGGGGAGCGGGTTGTATTATGGCTAAAAGTCAAAAGGAAAGCATCAAGGGATGAACTTTGTCTCGGAGCGCATTATGGTGCTAAAGCTAAAAGTAGAAGAAATCATATTCAACCTAGTCATTGTGTATGGGCCAAATGAAGATGAGAGGGCAGAGGTCAAGGAGGAGTTCTTCGAGCTGCTTCAAAAGACAGTGGATGACTACCTGGATGAAGTTATCCTGCTTGGAGATTTCAATGTTAGAGCTGGAAAAGATATGCTAGATGGTTTGGAATTATCGGAAAGTATGGAGAAGATACACTTAATGACAATGGAAAGCGACTCCTTAGATTCTGCACTGAGCAAAACATGATCATTACAAACACAAAGTTCCCCCATAAGCGCATACATGCATACACTAGATGTGAACCAACAAAGAATGAGAAATCAGTGATCGACTATGCCATAGTTAGGAAGAGCTCATTCAAGTATGTCCGGGATGCTAGAGTCTGGAGAGGGCCAGAGATTGGAAGTGATCACTACCTGCTAACAATTAAAAGAACAACTGAAGGAGTTGCTCAGCCTAGGAATTGCCTATCAACACGCAAGAAGCTAAGTAAACGAACAGGAGAAATGAGCATTAAGACCCACAAGCTGAGAGAGCCTGAAGTTAAGACCATATATCAGGGGCTTATTGCTACAGCAATGAGAAACACAGAAGAATAATTTGATGACCTGGGAACCCTCTGGCTTAAATTCAAGGACATTATAAAGACAGCTGCAGCAGAAGCATGTGGTGAAATCCGGCTTGGAATTAAGTGAAAGAGGACACCTTGGTGGACAGAGGAAGTTAAAGAGAAAACAAAAGAAAAGAAAAAAGCATTGAAACAGTAAGGAGCTAAAATCACAGCAGGAAAAACAGAGAAATCTAGAGAATATGTGATACTCAGAACAGAAGCAAAGAACAAGGTGCTAGCAGCAAAACAGAAATCTTGGGAAGAATTTATTTGGAGAAAAGCTAGAAAAGATGCACAAGAAAACCAAAAATTGTTCTACAAGACCCTAAAGAACTTGAGAAAGGAAAAACGGTGCCCTCTTAAATTTATAAAGGACAAGCAAGGCGAATTGTTTACTGCCCCAAAGGAAGTAATGGAAATAATGTTTCTCAGAATTCCTTGATGGTGTGCAAGGGCAAACATCAGGAGTGATAACCACTAGCACAGAAGAGGAAACCAATGGTGGCGAAGATGGCATCAAGATGGAAGAACTGAAGGCAGCACTGGAGAAAGTCAAGATGGACAAAGCAGCAGGGCATGATGGCATAACACCAGAAATGGTTAAATACATGGGAGCAGCAGGCGACCTATTACTCCTGAGTGTCCTATAGGCAGCTTGGTGCAACAAGATTATACCAAAGGATTGGGAGATTCTTTTTTTTTTTTTTTTGGCCAGGAAAAGTATTAAATAGGATTTTCCTTGAGAGATTAAAAGAGTCCATAGACAAGAAACTGAGAGATGAACAAGCAGGTTTTCGACAAAACAGATCCTGTACAGACCAGATAGTCACTTTGAGAATAATAGTTGAACAAAGTCTGGAATGGAATTCAACACTATACATCGGATTTGTGGACTACGAAAAGGCATTTGACAGTGTAGACAGAGAATCACTTTGGAAATTGATGAGGCATTATGGAGTTCCCCTGAATATCATTAATTTAATAAAGAAAACATATGAAGACATGATATGCAGAGTTCTTCACGACGGACAGCTTACAGAACTGTTTGGGATAAGAACAGGAGTGCGACAGGGATGCTTCTTGTCTCCATTTCTTTTCTTACTAGCAATAGACAGGGTTATGAAATCATCGACAACACACAACAGAAATGGAATCTAGTGGACTCTGACTAAGCAGTTGGATGATTTGGATTTTGCTGATGACTTGGCTCTTCTGTCCCATAACCGTAACCAGATGCAGGACAAATTGAAAACACTCGATGAGAGGTCACGGCAATTGGGTCTAAAAATACACTGGGAATAAACAAAAATAATGAGAATAAATGCAGGTAATGATAACAGGGTTGAACTTGAAGAAACACCAATACAAGATGTAGAATCGTACACATATCTTGGCAGTAATATAGACAAAGTTGGAGGGACAGATAGTGATATCAAAATAAGAATACAACAGGCAAGAGGAGCTTTTAATGCATTGGGAAATATATGGAGATCAAGAGAAATCGGATCCATCACGAAAATAAGAATCTTCAACTCAAATGTGAAGTCAGTTCTATTGTATGGCTCTGAGACATGAAGAACAACAAAGACAACAACCAAAAAGCTACAGACTTTCATAAATGGGTGCTTGCGTAGAATAGAGGGATTAAAATGGTATGACAAGGTTACCAACGTGGAACTGAGGACAAGAACTAGACAAGTGCCAGTGAAACAGGAAATAAAAAAAGAAGACGATGGCGATGGATTGAACACACACTGAGAAAACCTGTTGATAGCATTACAAGGCAGTCCTTGTTCTGAAACCCCCAGGGCAAGAGAGGCAGAGGTAGACTAAGAAGCACATGGAGAAGAGAGCTGGAAACAGAGGTAAAAATGATGAAGAGAACGTGGAAAGAACTTGAGATTATGGCACGTGACAGGAGGACTTGGCATGTGTTTGTTGAAGGCCTATGCTCCTTTGGGAGTGGAGGGTTATGAATGAATGAATGAATTGGGAGATTGCCATCATAACACCCATTTTCAAAAAAGGTGACAGCCGATAATGTGGAAATCATAGAGGCATATCCATTCTCACTGTCCCCGGTAAAATTTACTCTAGAATCCTGGAGCAGAGACTCAGACGCCTAGCTGAGCCACAAATGGATGAGGTTCATTGTGGCTTCCTAGCAAACCGAAGTACTCAAGACCTGATCTTCACACTCAGACAGCTGAGTGAAAAGGCCCTTGAGAATAAAGATGAGATGCACCTTTGTTTCTTGGATTTGGAAAAGGCATTTGACAAGGTGCCCTGGAGCAAAATTTGGGACTGCTTGGTAAGGAAGAACATTCCAGCACCTCTGATACGTACTATACAGAGCTTCTACAAGTTTTGCAGAAATTATGTGAGTACGGCAAACAATAAGTCAGAAGTGTTCAAAACCACCTCTAGTGTATGACAAGGTGATATCACGAGAGGAAAGAAGGCATCAGATTAAGCTGGGAGAACAGGTCCTAGAACAGGTCAACCACTTTAAATATCTCGGAGCTATTATAGACCGGAAGGGAGGCATCAAAGAAGATTTGGCTACCCGAAGAGCAGCAGCTGGCTGACTTTTTCAGGCCATAAATCGAGGACTCCTCAGAAAAAGAGAAGTTGGCAAGAAAACGAAGATGGCTGTATTTGATTCTTGACGTATGGATGCGAGTCATGGGCAATAACTTCAACCTCCAAAAGCCAGATCCAAACCTCAGAAATGAGGTATCTGAGAAAGGTGGTTGAAGTAACAAGAAGAGACATGGTCCGCAACCATACGATACTTCATACTAAAAACCCACCCCTGCAGACCCAAGTAGAACAGTCCCAACTAAGATGGTTGGGCCATATCTGCAGAATGGGAGAAAATCGGCTGCCACGGCAGGTATAGGAGGCTATGAGCCAGGGATCCAGACATCCAGCATGACCCAGAGTCTACTGGGAGGACAACGTTAGACAATCTCTGAAGGACCGAGGACTAGAATGGAACCAAGCCAGGAGGAAGACAGCCGATAGGATAATATGGCGCTCTCTCTTCCAAACCTCTACACCTCACAGTAGAAGAGGAACGACCATGTAAGTACGTAAACTACTAAAGCTACCATTACTATTACTGCTACTACTAATATAGCTACCACTACTTTTAATGCTGCTACAACTACTTCAACTACTACTATTACTACTACTACTATAGCCACCCCAGCTAAGCACAATGCTATAGTATATGATTGTGTAAGTAAACGTCTGTCTGTGAGGCTTAGTACACCCTCGTTGACTTTTGAAATCATCCACACACTTCCAGGGATTCCCCCTGTGGTGAAATGACCGTCGTGTTGGGAACCCAGCATTGCACATTAAGCTTGGGGGAGTCACTTGACCGTCCTCTTGCTTTTTTCTGGATGGCAGCACGCAGAAGGATCTTACTATGGACCCATGATAGGCAGCGGGAGCTGTGAAGTAGCTCTGCGTAGGACGTGAACATTTCTTTGGAGAGCCAAGAACCACACTGTACAGTATTTAGCACTGCATATTTGGAGAGCCCCTTGGATGGCGGGGAATGCACAGTATGCCACGTGTTTCTTCCTCCTAGCTTGGGGTCAGATTTGATGACCTTTTAAATGCAAGCCAGGCTGGAGAAACTGGAGCTCATGACTTCAACTCAACACGTTTCGAAATGGCAGAAAAGCCACATGAAAAGCCTAGACCTACCGTGTAGATAACACCAAGGAGTCTTCTACTTCGTATTGGCTGCAAAAGAGCGAGAAGCTCAGCAGCCCTAGATCAACAACAACTATTGCTATCACTACGTTTACTGCTACTACTACTATTACTACTACTATCACTGCTACTACTACAGCCACCACTACTATTATTACCACTACTATTACCACCCCTGCTCCTACTACTACTGTTACTGCTACTTCTACCAGCACCAGCACCGCTACTACTATCACCATTCCTACTACTAAAGCTACCACTACTATTACTACTACTAATACAACTACTACTACCACTGCCGGTACTACAACTGCTATTACAGCTACTATTACTACTACTGCTATTTCTACTACTACTACCACCTCTACTGCCATTACTACATCTCCGGATACTGATACTATTGCTACCGCTGCGTCTACATTTATTGATATTACACGATTATTTTTGTTCTTACCGCTACTACTACGAATAATTTAAACAATATGCTTGGAAAACATTTCTTCAAATGAAAACCCCTCCAACAGATCTCTGCTCCTGTGGCACCAGTCTTATGACAGCCGAACATCTAGTGATGAATGAACATCTGCTGCAGTCCTGCCCAACTTATAGCAGTGAACGGAGTGGCATATGGCAACAACCCACTTCTTTCAACGGAAAACTGTTTGGAGATGTCAGAAACCTTGAACTGACTAATGCCTTTATTAGAGTCATTAATGTGGAAGTCTGAGGGCGAACGAGATGTCAGGAAACTTGAACTGACTAATGCCTTTATTAGAGTCATTAATGTGGAAGTCTGAGGGCGAACGAGATGTCAGGAAACTTGAACTGACTAATGCCTTTATTAGAGTCATTAATGTGGAAGTCTGAGGGCGAACGAGATGTCAGGAAACTTGAACTGACTAATGCCTTTATTAGAGTCATTAATGTGGAAGTCTGAGGGCGAACGAGATGTCAGGAACCTTGAACTGACTAATGCCTTTATTAGAGTCATTAATGTTGAAGTCTGAGGGCGAACGAGATGTCAGGAACCTTGAACTGACTAATGCCTTTATTAGAGTCATTAATGTGGAAGTCTGAGGGCGAACGAGATGTCAGGAACATTGAACTGACTAGTGCTTTTATTAGAGTCATTAATGTGGAAGTCTGAGGGCGAACGAGACGTCAGGAACCTTGAACTGACTAATGCCTTTATTAGAGTCATTAATGTGGAAGTCTGAGGGCGAACGAGATGTCAGGAAACTTGAACTGACTAATGCCTTTATTAGAGTCATTAATGTGGAAGTCTGAGGGCGAACGAGATGTCAGGAACCTTGAACTGACTAATGCCTTTATTAGAGTCATTAATGTGGAAGTCTGAGGGCGAACGAGATGTCAGGAACCTTGAACTGACTAATGCCTTTATTAGAGTCATTAATGTGGAAGTCTGAGGGCGAACGAGATGTCAGGAACATTGAACTGACTAGTGCCTTTATTAGAGTCATTAATGTGGAAGTCTGAGGGCGAACGAGACGTCAGGAACCTTGAACTGACTAATGCCTTTATTAGAGTCATTAATGTGGAAGTCTGAGGCGAACGAGACGTCAGGAACCATGAACTGACTAATGCCTTTATTAGAGTCAATAATGTGGAAGTCTCAGGGCGAACGAGACGTCAGGAACCTTGAACTGACTAATGCCTTTATTAGAGTCATTAATGTGGAAGTCTGAGGGCGAACGAGACGTCAGGAACCTTGAACTGACTAATGCCTTTATTAGAGTCATTAATGTGGAAGTCTGAGGGCGAACGAGACGTCAGGAACCTTGAACTGACTAATGCCTTTATTAGAGTCATTAATGTGGAAGTCTGAGGGCGAACGAGACGTCAGGAACCTTGAACTGACTAATGCCTTTATTAGAGTCATTAATGTGGAAGTCTGAGGGCGAACGAGATGTCAGGAACCTTGAACTGACTAATGCCTTTATTAGAGTCATTAATGTGGAAGTCTGAGGTCGAACGAGACGTCAGGAACCTTGAACTGACTAATGCCTTTATTAGAGTCATTAATGTGGAAGTATGAGGTCGAACGAGACGTCAGGAACCTTGAACTGACTAATGCCTTTATTAGAGTCATTAATGTGGAAGTCTGAGGTCGAACGAGACGTCAGGAACCTTGAACTGACTAATGCCTTTATTAGAGTCATTAATGTGGAAGTCTGAGGTCGAACGAGACGTCAGGAACCTTGAACTGACTAATGCCTTTATTAGAGTCATTAATGTGGAAGTCTAAAGGGAAACGAAGAAGAAGAAGAAAACCCCTTTAGAATCGTGCCACAACCACCGCGTGCATGTTACCACGTGACATTCTGTGAGAACACTGCTAACAAACCTAAATCTACTAAGAATCATTACAACACATAAAATTAAATGAAATAGTCAAATATCAAAACAGGGACTACCAAAGTTTATCCTTAAAAAAAGCACCCATGGAACAAGGAAAAGAAATAGATCGATGCAGGAACGGACTAACAGTGATTTGTGCCCGAGCAAAAAGGGTCATTGGCCCCTGAAAGCTAGGTGGAGGCTAGGGGAGATTTGCCCCCCTCCTCCCCCCACTCCCACTGCTGTGGCACCCGGGCACTACCGGGTTTTCCCAACCACTCAGCCCGCCCCTGGATGAAGGACACGTTGAAGAGATACTATTTTAAAATGGACAGAAAAGACCGTTGCAGAGACACCTACATAAACACTAGGCAGACCAATAACAAAGCTTTCAACTAAAATGAAGCCATAACCAAGCTATGGGGGGAAAGAATAAAGGAAGGGTGCACAGCTATAATTTACTGATCAGTGGCGTAGAAATAATTTTGTTTCTTGGGGGGAAGAAGTGGGAGGCGTCTATTCGGGGGCCCAATCTTGGAAATCACTCCCCAATCCGTAAGTCATTTCTGGATTATACGTCCTAAAATACCATCATCATTTCCCGTGTCGCTCTCTATGGAACATATATCCACCACCACAGCTTGTCCCTTTGCAGACATTCTGCACTAAGGAATTCGTGTGTTCTTGGAACTGTGGTTTCACAACGCTGTATTTTTACCTGAGGTTGCCTGCCCCATACACTCCTACATTATACTAAGCTTCTATTTTAAAAGGTAAATAAATTCTTTAAAAAACCAGTACTTAATTTAACTCTTTAAGTGCAACAAGCACACACAAAAAAGTCTAAGCCACCAGCAAATATTAGGTAAAATCACGGGGGAAAAAAGGGAGGGGGAGGGCTAGAGCCACCCCGTTAAATACGACACTGGTACTACAATTATTATGACATCTATTAATACTATCACCACCACAACTGTTAGATCTACTTCTGTCATCACAACTTCTAACATGACAACTATTGATTCAACATCACTGCTTCTACTGTAGCAACATACTACTAACACTGAGGAGACACCGAAAGAATGAGGATTGATCCTTCATGCAGGTCGTAAGATGCCGTATGGGGTTATGGTTGGGGTTGACAACCTTATCACGTAAACATAATTACTATAGAAACCACAGCTAACATGGTATATGAATGCTTCAGTGCAGGCGTCCTCCGGGGGCGAGGTGGGGGCGGGAAGAGCGCGCCTGATGCAGTGGTGGTTACATGTTTCATAAGCAGCGATACTGTTGCAGTGGTGGTTACAAGCCTCATAAGCAGCGATAACGAAGTTGATGATGATGGTGGTGATGACAAGGATGATGATAACGATGAGGCTGATGATGATTATGATGATGATGCACCTATTATTTCATCGCTTACGTGATCCATACGACAAGACTAAAATGCGCGGAAACTCTTTCTCACGTGTTATAAAAATCTTCGCCTTTGAAATTCGCAGGAAAAACAATACAATAAAACTAACTTTCACGCAAGGCACTAGAAAAGAACTCGGCTAATAAAGATAATAAACAGTTATACTGAACAAAACAATCAAAAATAACTAACATTACACAATATAATACATATTGCATAAAGTTACCAATAATAACGAGTTGCCAGGGGCACCAGGAACAAGCATAATAAAACGTTAACTATTCTGTAACTAAAACTCAAAAAGCGTGCTACGTGCTCTACGCGATTTAATGAATTTCTTCGCAAGACAAATGCAAGTGGTGGAATGCCCAACAAAGTTGCCGTATAGCACACTTACAGACTGTTCCATTTAAGTATGAACACGGACGCCGTATATACAAAGTCCTGGGATAAACGAAGTGTTGAATTATTTGATGCACTATAATCCAGTTAGATCCTCGAAGGTTACTAGTTATGTTGTAATACAGTCGCACATATTCACCTTGCAGAAACCACTGGTAAACCACTGCTTGCTGGGAAAAAATCCCTTGAACACCGACGGGAATGACATATCTACTCACTCTGTGCAGGGCAGCCAGTCTAAAATGCATGAATTTCCCTATCGCCTCACTCGCTTACTTCCAAATCCCATCTCGTGCTCTCTGCACGTTCGAGCGACGGGAAGTGTACAGAGACCGAGCGTAGTAGCGAGTGGTCGTCAAGCTGGCGTGTGTTGTGTGAGCCAGTGATTGGGTTGCGTCGGTTATTTTTTTCTCCCTTCCCTTCTGTTGTATTTTGGTGGCGAGCTTACACGATGTTGTCTGGCACGATGACTGAGAGAGGAGTCAACAGTGGCTGGCCGGTGGTGTCATTTCGTTGCTGACGTTTATGACGTCATAGCGCTGGTGTGAACAGAGTGGCGATTACGGCTAGTTTTTTTTTTTTTTTTTTCAGGTTTTTTATTTCCCAGACGAGCCTATGCCATTATGTCGCGTTGATATTGTCGTGTAATGAAAATGGAGCTGACTATTAAAAGTGCAGAGACAATAGCTGTTCCTCGAAAGGAATTTGATCGTTTTTAAACTGTGTGCTGTAAAACTACACTCGTGCCAACGGCCTGGTTCTTCTGTCTCGTTAACGTAGCTAGATGAAAGGATAATGGGAATCCTAGGTGAAAGGTAGAAGCGATTGACTTAAAGATAAATAAAGAAGAGATAAGGATAATGAGAATAAATGCGGAAAAAGATAGCCAGATAGCAATGGAAGATCTAACCTTGAAATATGCGGAATCAAACATATATTTTGGTCGAAATATAGACAAAATTGGAGGAAATTAATGATACCAAAATATGAGTACGCTAGACACGAACAGTTTTACTTTCATTACGAAATATATATTTCACCCGTGTATTACCGGGGCCCGAAAGGGGAGCAAAGAATAGTAACACTATTCCCTACCATGCATGTCGTAGAAAGCGACTAAGGAGGGTTGGGAACAAGGGCTGGTTACCCCAATCCTGTAAAAAAATTTAAACCACAAAAAACGTCAACAAACATGGACAAGTCAATTGAGGAAAATAAAACACAGCCATCCAAGACAGGGGAAGGTCTTCTCGCAGGGAGGCGTATAATGCAACACAGAGAAAGCCGAAAGGAGTCTGTGTTTGTGAAACAAAGTGGAAGGAGATAGACAAAAAGAAACTCATCACAGGTGAATTGGTGCTGTCCTCGGGACATGAAGACAAAAGTTCCCACCACAGTGAAGGGGTAGCTCTTATGTTATCTAAAGAAGCACAGAAAGCACTCATTGAATGGGAAGCCGCTGGACCCAGAATAATAACAGCTACTTTTAAAACAGCTAAAACAGAAAATAAATGTAAATGTCATCCAAGGTTATGCAAGAAGAGTCTGTGAAAGAAGCATTTTATACTAGACAGCAGGAAATTATGTAAAAAGTAAAAAAGAAGAGACATCACAATTTTGATGGGTGACATGAATGCAAAGATAGGTACAGTCAACACCGGCTTTGAAGAAGTCATGGGAAAACATGGGCTAGGAATAATGAATGAAAACGGGTAACTATTCTCAAACTTCTGTGCTTCAAATCAACTGGCTATAGGAGGAAGCATGTTTCCACATAAGAGAATACACAAGGCTACATGGATATCACCAGACCATAGAAAAGAAAATCAGATCGATCATATATGCATAAAAAAGAAGTGTAGATCATCATTGCAGGATGTAAAGGTATATAGAGGAGCAGATGTGGCATCAGATCACCACCTTCTGATAGCCAAAGTAAAAATGAAACAAGAGATATGGAACAATGCGAAGTTATAGACAACAATTTAATGTAGGACATCTAAGAAATCAAGAAACAAGAGACAAATTTGCGGTCACAATATCAACAAATTCCAAGTGCTCCAACAGCTGGAAGATGTAGAGAATACAGAAGACTATTGGCAGCAAATCAAAACTGTATGGAATGAGACATGTGAAGAGATACTGGGGAAAAGGGAACGACAACAAAAAGCATGGATAACAACAGAAACAATCAATAAGATAAAAGACAGAAAAAACAAGAAAGAAGATTTAAACACAAGCAAAACCAGAAGTTCCAAAGCCAAGGCTCAAGAAGTGTACACAGAAGCAAACACAGAAGTAAAAAGAAGTATCAAAAGAGACAAGAGGAAGTTTATTGAGGAGTTGACAAGAGAGGCAGAAGATGCTGCATGTAGCGCGAGGTTTTCATTGTATATAGGATCAGTATAGTACTGACAATACAGAAATAGAATTTCTGCAGGAAAATGGTGAAGTTCCAAATGTATGAGAGAACCACTGGTATCACAATTTAGTTACGGCTGTGAATGATCTGATCTCGAAAAATTCGTTAAGTGGAGACAGTCATAAAATGCCACCCCGCTGGGTAACTAACTGTGATGACAAGTCGTTCAAATACAATTTCCTTATTTATTCAGTATATACACTATCTACTCGTGTGCTGAAGAGTGGATGTTGGAAGATGGAATGCAATGGATTTGTAAGTTTACAGATGATATATATGTGATAGGGCCTGAAAGACACCCGGCTTACCCCTTCACGGGAAGACACCCCAGCTTCCCCCTTCATTGTGAGTGGCACATTTATCGCCCATATTTTCGATGTGCGCGAAGCATGCTGGCATGTAAATTCTTCAAGATTGATGAAAAGGCCATATTAACGCCTAAAAATTAGTTTTGGTGCATAGTTGTGTGTTATATTTGATAGTGGTGTTTTTGCTTTAGAAATAGTTGTGTATATTTCTGTTGTCGGCCCTTCTAAAGCTAAAATCGCGAGTGTTGTTTATGCGGCTAAATTAATACGCCTAGCGCGCAGTAAGTTGAGTGATTCGACCTGGGCTTATAAAAGAAATAGCGAACCAGCAGCGACCCTTCTTAAGTGTCAGTCCAGACAAGAGAGAACGAAACGAGGCGCCCTGTGTACCCACACAGAAGAACACAAAGACATGACACAGTAGCAATCGGGCACATGCTGGGTGTTTTGTTTTGTTATGTTCGTTGGTTTATTTGTTTAATGTTTGCTTTGTCACTGAATGGGTTGTAAAAATAAATACAGCCCCTGCCTCTAGAATCAAGAGTTTTATTGTTGTTCGGGTCGGTGCGAGTGTGAAAAGAGAGTGATCAAACATATCACAATACTATCATCATCACCATCTCGCCCACCCCATCACATATATACAACAAGTCCTTCGTCCCAATTATAGGAAACAAATTATAACAGATGTGCTGTTAATCATTATAAAAAAATGTATATCAGCGGTGCTGTTAATGTTGTCTCTGACTACACTAAATCACTTTTTCTTCATAGACAGTTAATTGCTCACACTTGCCAACGGAAATGGTATTAATGTGTACTCATCTCTTAAAACAAATCTGTCCTTCTGTAGTGGTTTTTGATGTTATTGCGTGGTTGCTATGTTACCTAGTGTACTGGATGAGGTCAGCTGTGAAGGCTCCTGAAGATAACAGTTTATGTGAGTTACAGAATGCCTTTCTGCTACCACTTATGACCTCAAACAGACTTACTCTCCTATTATGTATGTTAGCTACGTTTAATGTCTAGGGTAATGAAATGTGATGTGTAGGTAATTAAATACACAGACACACACATGTAAACAGTAAGTCTAATAATAATAAGCTCTATGATCAAATCAACTAACACTGGCTTTAGAATTTAAATTTTACAATTTTTTAGAATTTTTTAAGTCCTGAACCAAATGTTCTTCTGGTCAGGACGTATGAAACAATATGTATTTATCAATAAAAGTGCATATATATATTGAATAATCAAAATGAAAATTGTGTACATAGATATATCGTTACATTGGTTAATATTACCACTAACTACAGTGTCTTTGGAAAACTAGCACTGGATGTCTAGTCGGGGTGGTGTCATCATACCCGATCTCTGTGAACAATAGTCATTGTCTTTGAAATATGGAACTGAGGTATAGTTTTATACACCAGGATTTTGTTTATTTTATTTTATTGTGGAAAAGTTTGATGAATCCACAGCAGGCCAGGTTTTCAACTTATCTGGTATGTGACGATGCAGTAAAGAATTCAAGTGGCCCACTCCTCACAGTAGCTGGAGTAAAATGGTAGGCTTCTTAGGCATCCACTCTTGGACCTTTTCAAAGCATCTGGCACTAGCGCAGTGCCAGACCAGAAACTCTGAAACCAAAATTTTTGCCATGTGTCAACACACTGCCTACTGCATTATTTTTACACACAACAAAGCAAAAAAAAATTACAAAGATCGGGTCAGATCTCTCTGACCGACTCAGCACATCTCACCCAGGCGGTATCAAATAGCACCAGTTTCCCATGACTGCATTGCATCCGAAATATGTTCAATAGTCTCCTTTTCCATCCAATAAGGTGGGTGATATGTTTCCACTGATCTCAAATATAGATCTGTCTTCTATAGTCTTGGATATGTTTTCCTATATTATTTGTTTGCCTCTAGGCCATGGACTGTCGCTGGGGACCTGGAATAAGCACTCACTTGTCGTAATCATTTTTCATGACATGGCAGTATCAATCATTCAAAAATATTAAATAAAAAAGGTTAATACTTTTTCCCTTACCACAATTCAAATTTAAAAACACAGTTACGTTGTACTAGCAAAACTCAGCTGAGCTGCTGGCTAGACTATGGCGTCCCACTGGTAATATATAATATTCATGGACGTCACAGTTCTACATTAACGATCTGTGTATATGGACAGTCTTCAACAACATGGCACCTGTCTCTACTTTTTTCTATAATATGAAAGCTTCCGTCCAATCAGCGGACTTCCCCTCTACCGTTCAAATATTTAAACTACAATGTCCAATTTAAGTCCAGTTTCTGTCTAGTGTGTAATATATTTATGTCGGTCTGTCCGTCCTAACTTGGTTTTTCCCAAAATTACACTTGGTTTTAGACGAAACTACAAAAAAAAAACTACACAAATTTTTTCCCCACTTACTTATACGATTTCGAGGCAAAGTTATTTTTAGCTTCTAC
This sequence comes from Oreohelix idahoensis, assembly GCA_024509875.1. Taxonomy (NCBI): domain Eukaryota; kingdom Metazoa; phylum Mollusca; class Gastropoda; order Stylommatophora; family Oreohelicidae; genus Oreohelix; species Oreohelix idahoensis. The sequence continues at coordinate 48,396 of JAMPIV010005201.1, read as the reverse complement.
CCTCCCTTTTTTGCCCCTTGTCCACATGCAGTTTGTTTTTATGCGTTAGGCTCAAGGACGCGTCAAAAGTGAATTTTGTGAGAAGTATGCACAAATAATTGTCTGCTAGTCTGTGTTGAACAATACAGTCTTTCGTCAATATCTTCCGTGTTATCTGTCCGTCTGTGTAATTAAAAGTATATTATTTCTCAGGTAAAGATGGGCTATCAAACTAGCTAGTTTTTTATTCTCCTAAACTTATTATTAAGAAAAAACCTACTTTTTTCAAGGTTAGTTTTGAAATTGGTTTTTGTACCTTCGTTCAAGGCGTTTGCCGCTATATTCAAACTAAAACGACTATTTACCGTAGAACGTCCAAGATACGTCTGTTTCTGACAAGAGCTAAGGTCGTTTTTCGTCCAATTCCTTACATTGTATCAACTAGTGGCGTAATGTTTTCTTTAAAAACTACAAATTGCGTCTTCTAGACTTTAGATTCAAACACGTGTTCAGACCGTCGCATTTTTTTCTTTTATCTCCGTTTCTACCCCGTCTAAAAGGATAGGCCGTTTATCTGCATGTTATAACTAGTTAGTTTTCAGTGACCCTAGAAAACGCTGGCGTGGGCGAGAATGTATCAGCGTATCTTACCAATATTTTTATCCCTACATGTTATTTTACCTATTATCTTTATAAATGGAGGAATTTTAACGTTGCATCACTGTAATTTCACCACACCTTCTTAATTGATGCACACAACACTTCTTCACTGATGATCGCTCCTGTAGCCCACCCAAGACTGAGGGGGACAAAGGATGTAGCTCCGATACAACCACTATGCTCCTGCGAAGTTCCAGGCAGCAGGATTGACCTGAACATATGACCTCAGGTTTGATGACACGAATAAACCCTCTAAGATTAATACAAGCCAGATTTTGACTCGACTTAGCGAAGCAAGTCTGCCCCGCATGCAGGTAAGCAGGAATCAGTCTTGGTAGCTTTCTCTTCTCTAGTCTATCGTTCTGGCTGGTCTTCGTGTTTGTGTGTATATTTGAATAACATGCACACGTATATATTCTTCTTCTTGGTTGCGCTGTGTCTGTTTACACCGGAGCTGCGATATCTGCGCCTTTCGGCCGACACATCCGACTTCAGCACGCCATTTTTTGGGACCGGTGATAAGGGTGGATTAGGTGATGTTTACTCAGTGATGATCAGGCCACACTGTCTGGCCATTATGGACGTTGCAAATATAAGTCCAAGTATGTTGTAATCTAAAGCTCTGTCAAATACTACCCCAATCGACACCAGGTATATTATAGTTGCAGTGTAGGGTGTCTTATCTGGTTTTTGTAGTTGCTGTGTATATAGTAGTGAGGTAGTTCACAGGGTTACAGCACATGACATATGACATGCGAAGTCATAAAAGGTTAAACTGCTCTTGACGTTTCATCATTTATTTGACGCCACAAGTACAGATACGTTACATAAGTCATAGATGTCAATAGTTCAATGTAGTCAGCATTCTAAAGTTTGTTTATGGATCTGCATACAAAAGGTTTATCAAAATTCTGCAACAGTGTCAGCTGCATATCATCAATGTTCATTAAATAATAATTAATACTACCATATAAGGAGAATGGTCACACATCGTTCAAAAAATATGGACCGACGTGTTCCGTCACAAGAGAAGGTAACCATCATTGAAAATGGTAATCTAGAAATGGTAGAGTTATCTAGCTTTGACCGAAAAAAATTAAAGTGTACATTTTAGACAAGCTAATTATACAATGTCTTTAGAAAAATGATTATACAATGATTATACAATGTCTTTAGAAAAAATATCTGTGCGTAACATTACCGCACCCTCCCGGGAAAAAAAATGAAACATTTTTTTTTGAATCCTAGAGCCAGAAAAAACAGGCTCCTAACGCACGTATGATGCGCGAATATATTGCCTAATATGAGGCTAGCTCGACGCATGGAGCGAAACTGAGATTATATCTCAGATCCTTAGAAGAAATATTTCCCTAAGTGTACACGTATATTCCAGGGAGGTGCCACCAACATACGCCACAGTGATGGCAACATCATAATGCAAGACAAATCACACTCATACAAATCTATGAAATTAAATATATTATTATAGTATTACACAATGAAGTGTTGCGCAAACAGCGGTGTAATATACTAATATACCGCACTATAAAATTACACGTATTCAAACAAAAAGTACATTTTTAATCATTACTATTACAACAGCTGTTCCTCGTAGACATGGATATAATCGTCTAGAAGATGTGGACATAATCCGCTCCAACTTAGGATAGGACTTGAAATACTTTATGGGTCCACAATGTACATAATCTCGCAGACGTCAATGATGTGCTGCGAAAATATCAATAACACACATCTTTAAGACAAATGTTAAATCTCTTAATACAGTCATCAAAATACAATATATAAATGTGGCCATGTGATCTTTTGGCCCGTATATTGCTAACTAAGCCTTCTTCCGTTATGATCAAATCAGTAACAGAAAAAAGGAAATTATATGGTACAATGTTATAAATTCCCAAAAAGTGAGAAAATATGTGCTGATAACATTATAGTAGTGGACTGTATATCAGGAAATATATATGACAGAAGAATTAAGTGGAATCGTGTGGGCACCTGGACAGAATGTCTGCCATCACATTATCCGAACCATGGATAGGCCGCACCGTGAAATGAAATGGTTGAAGAGCTATGGCATATCAAGTGGACCTCGAGCTCTTCAAGTTTTTGCTCTGAATAGCAGTAAGAGCTTTCTGGTCGGTTTCCACAATGAAACGTGCGCCTAGAAGGAATCTTTGCAACTTCAGAATTGACCATACCATAGCCAATAATTCACGGTCTAAAACCGAGTAATTCCGTTCTGCAGCATTTAATTTCCTAGAGATATACATCACTGGATGCAGAGTATTAGAATACTCCTGCATAAGTGCTGCCTCAATTCCATTAGACGAGGCATCACTTCGAAGAACAAAAGTCTTCTCAATAGTAGGTAACCTAAGGATAGGTGGAGATGAAAATAGAGTTTTAATCTGGTCCAATGAGGATTGACATTCTTGAGACCAGTGGATCAGATTAGGCGATCCTTTCTTCAGTAAAGTAGAAAGCAGTGCCATAATGGAGGACAGATTCGGAATGAATCGTCCATAAAATTGTATCAAACCTAAGAGACTCCGTACTTGTTTCTTCGTCTTAGGGACAGAAATGTTAAGTATATTTGAAACATTGTGGTCCTCTGTCTTTAAAAGACAATGACCAACACGATGACCCAGGAAAGAAATCTCACTAAATCCTATAAAGGCCTTAGAGGGTTTTGCAGTCAAGTTATACTCGCGACGAGTAGACAGCAATTCGTATAAACCCAAATAGTGTTCTTCCCAGGAATCACTGAACAGACAGATATCGTCTAAGTATGCTATGACATCTGTACGATATGCTAGAATTCGACGCATCATGCGTACGAATGTAGCAGGGGCGTTCATAAGACCGAAAGGCATGAAATTCCATTGGAATAAACCCCTAGGTGTAGAAAAAGCAGTAAAAGGTTTGGCTCGTTCAGTTAAAGGAACTTGCCAATAACCTTTCGATAAGTCGAGTTTGGCAAAGAATTTAGAATTAGAAAGTTTGTTTAGTAGCTCTTCCAATGAAGGCATAGGTTCAGCATCGAACTTCGTAACTTGGTTCAATTTGCGATAATCCACGCAAATGCGAATGTTATTATCCTTCTTTCGAACAATAACCATAGACGAAGAGTATGCCGAAGTGGATGGTTCAATGATTTCCAATCGTATCATTTCATCCAATTCTTTTTCGACTTGTGACTGAAAATGGATAGGTATCGGATAGGGTCTGACTCTGATAGGATTATGGTCAGTTAGTATTATGTCATGTTCAATGACATGTGTGTGTCCCGGTATGTCTGTAAGAACATCCTGAAATATTTGTAACATCGAAGAAACTTGTCGATGTTCCTCAGCGGAAAGATTAGGAGAAACGGAAACGTTTTTCCAAGATTCCGTTGAATGAAGTGGGATCACAGGAAGTGGGAGATTGACATCAGAAAAAGTAGTTTCCTCCTCCTGTATAACTGACAGGGATGAGTAATGATCATGAGGTACTGGAGAATTGTCCGTTGCCTGGAAAATAGGCTGCAAATAGTCAGGTCTTTCATGAAATTCCGTGAGCATATTTATGTGGAAAGTTTTATGCTTTCCATCAATATCGACAACATAGTCGACATCGGAAATTTTAGAGACTATTGCATACGGACCTTTCCATGCAATAAGAAGTCTGTTCTCCCTTGACGGAAGGAGAACGAGTGCTTTGTCACCTGGACAAAGTTGTCGTAGACATCTATTTTTATTTGCAAACTGCCTTGCCTTTTCTTTAGCAAATTCAGATGAAGAAGTTGCTAGTTTGCATGCCTCGATGATATTTTGCCTAAGAGCAATGACATACTCGTAAGAAGATTGAGTCTCATCGCTAATATTATCGGCAGTGATAAGATCGTGGAGTAAAGACATAGGGCCGCGCGGTTGCGCGCCAAAGACAAGTTCAAAAGGAGAAAACACTGTGTGTTCATTGGGGACATCTCTATAAGCAAAGAGAGCCGCGGGTAAAACCCTGTCCCAATCCTGAGGATGATCCTCAGTTATCTTCCCCAGTAAAGTTTTTAGTGTCCTATTCAAACGCTTAACTAACCCATTAGACATTGGGTGATAGATACTGCTGAGAGACCTTTTAATATGTAGCATAGACATTACCTGTGACATAGTGTCGGATATAAGTTGAGTGCCATGGTCTGACAATATTTCTCCGGGGAATCCCAAGCGAGAAAATATTAGCCAAAGAGCGTCTGCGATATCGGCAGTGGAGATGCTCTTGAGAGGTATTGCCTCTGGCCAACGTGTGCACATATCGACACATGTAAGGATAAATTGATGTCCTCTGGCCGACTTAATCCTAAAAGGACCGATAATATCTATTGCCATTGTTTGAAAAGGGCGAATAGGAATGTCAGCATCCTGGATAGGCGCAGCATGTCGTGGTCCTTTCGATTTGACCTCCTGACACACTTTGCAAGAACGACAGTAAATTCGTATGTCCTTGCTCACAAATGGCCAAAGGAAAGCCGCAGGAACCCTCGATTTTGTACGGGAAAAACCCATATGTCCAGCACATTGTGAGTCATGAGCATGTTGCAATATTTGCAATCTCATACTCTTAGGCACAAGAATTTGAGAATGAGTGGACGTAGTGGAGTCTTGTACCATACGCACAAGTACGCCGTTCTTCATAGAAATCCAAGACTTTCTATTAGTATTCTGATTTGGATCACCTTTTTTTGCTAGAATGAAGAATTTTTGTAAAGAAGAATCTTCTTCTTGCAATTTTATAAATGAGTCACGTGAAATAATCAAGAGACTATTTTGGCTATCTACTTCATCATTATCAGTTAATGAAGTTTGAGGTGGATCCAGAGCATGTGCTCTTGTGACCACCGCATTGGTAGCTTCAATGTTTTGATCCTCCCAAACAGCAATCTGCTGTGGGGTACATTGCCTAACTCCGTGAATACGACCAATAATAAGGTCCGCAATAGGGTTTGGAAGGAGACACGCGTGGACATCTCCCGTAAAGAAGGGAGTAGAAATATGTATTATGGCAGTAGCATACTTTTCCAAAGTGCCACCAAATGTTACACATTTGATGACCTTTCCTGTAGCACAGGATGGATTTACAAGAGATTGCCTAACACCAATAGTAGTACATCCAGAATCAAATAAAACTGAGACTGGATTACTATTTACAAGACCCTTATGTAGTATAAGAGAACATCTCCCGTCATGCGCAACAGCAGCAGGCAGAGCGGGAAGAGGATGACCACAGCTTAAAGTAGTTACGGTAGTCGGTTCGAATAAAGTACTGCATTGGGGACATTTATTTGCCCTACTAAAGTCAAAGGCAGAACATGTGATAGCACTAGAGTTTTTATCATCATCACCTTGTTTACATGCTCCCTGAGACTCCTGCTTTACAGAGTTTGCCTGTTGATATCTCTTTCTTTTATGTTGCGATCTACCGCGACCATTATTGCCTCTGCAATTATCATTAAAGTCCCTACTGTAATTGTTATCCTGGTTTGAATTCCAGTTCCCATAACTGTCATTACCATTTCTATACTGTTGAGAACCTCTATTATATTGGTTTTGAGGTCTCCGCGAAAAATTGTTTCCTCTATATTGAATACCTTTGCGAAAATGTCTAAAATTATAGGGAGTAGTATACCGTGAAGTATCAGCTTGTCTCCAGTTCTGCGAAGAAGAATCACCCTGAAATTGATTGCTATGATTCTGAGCATAATTACGGTTACTCCTCTTATTAAAATTTTGTTGGCTACCCTGAAATTTATGCATGAAATTTGGGCCATAAGGTGCTGCCGACGCAACTGGCAGACCTTCTTTTACTTTAGAGTTGCTAATGGTTACGTGACGATGCGCAGTGACATACTGTTAACAATATTCTTCCATTTCTTTTATGTTTTTAGGCTTACGCTCATGAAGAAAAGAAAGAAAAGATTCATTGACAGAAGACATAACCTTGTCTCTAAGTAGTAAGTCCATAAGAGCTTCATATGTATGTTCTGTCTTAGACAGCTCAACCCATCGTGAAAAAGTAAGACGTATCTTTGAAATGAATTCAGAGAATTCAACTCCAGTATCTGGCAACATATTTTTAAATTGAAGACGATAACCGTCTTCGTTAAGTTGGTACTTCTTTAACAAGACTGCTCTGATAACCTCATAATTCTTCTTGTCAGGCTCATCTACCATACTTAACATACTCAAAGTATCACCTCTAAGTAAAATTGATAACTGATAAACATACAATGATTTATCTATGTTATGGTTTTAAATGCACGTTCGAATCTATCCAGACAAAACGTTATATCGTCACTGGAAGCATTGAATACAGGTAGCTTAATCTTAAAATTACTTGTATTGAACTTATCTGACACCTTATTGTGACGTACGTCTAGTTTGACAAGTGAATTTTCCCTGATATGATGGATGATTTAAAGGGACCTTTAGCTTTTCATAACATTAGAACCCCTGAACATTTGTGGTAACTTTTCGTTTGCCAGAACGCATTCCACCGGGACTCATGTAGGATACAGCGACGAGATCAAAGAGACAGACCGAGGGATCTTAAGGGAGACTATCGGCGCTATCAAAGACAGTAGTTTTCCCTGATACGAGACGCAGTTGCTTGCCGCTAATTTCGCGTCTCGGTGTCAATCGAGGAACCGAGCGAACGGGGGAAAGCGAAACGGGCAGCAGCGAACGGAGATACGAAGACCAGGGGGCGGCTTTTTCTCTTGATTTGGCGGTCAGATCCCCAAAAGTTCGTGAGATCAAATAAGTTGTCAAGTTTATCATGTCCCACTCAACTTACATTCCATTTTAGCTAAATAGACCATGAAGAACTAGACACGTTATCACTCGCTGGCCAGATCTTTACAGAAGCACTAGCTTTATTGAAATCTTGTTATAGATTTTCCCCTGGATTTTATATATATTTGCAGTGATTTCTATTTCTGTGCAAAGCGGTAATATATATTGTGTAAAGTGATCAGTGGTCTAGCTCAGTCATTCTATTTAAAGGGATTCTGTGTTAATTTAAATCTATTTAATTAAACCATCTCAAGAGTTCCAGTTTTAAATATAATGATCTATCTATTATATTATTTCAAAAGATAATAGATGCTTAAATTAACTTTTAAAGTCGCGAAGGAATTTATAATTAATAAATTCAGTTAAGTCCTAGTTTTATAGATGTGGGTTTTTAACCACTAGAATTCGCGCAGTGTTTATTAAATACATAATTAAATACTCGAGTGTATTATAGGCTTAACGGGAAATTCATCGCGCTTTAGAAGGTTATTTGTTTTCGGTATATTACATGTCTTTTTTTTTCTTTCATACAGAGTGATCGTAACCTGTGCGATCCCAGCATTAAGAAAGCAATAAAGAAATCAATCTAAGCAAAGCAAAGCATAAACAGTGTGTAGAGTTCCCCTGACGCAGAACTTGTTGAGACTGTGTAAATTTTTAATCTTTGAGGCGATTCTATGTTTGGAATTCCGCTATCTAACTTATAGCAAAGAAAGCACACCCAAAGACAAATTTAACGCACCATCAAACAACTTAAGTCGTAACGGGAAGAAGAACACTGGCCCGAGCTTTGTTAGTTTACTGACACAGAGAGATAATTCATAATTTCCTGAACAGTGATGTGACTAGTTTTCTCACTGGACTTAAACCATACCTCACGGATAAAGTGTACCAGCACGCGTAAGAATTTTATTATCCGCGGCATAGTCAAATAGACCACACCATCCTCACCCCGGTATCAGAGACCGTGCCCTCCCATAGAAACTGTTATTAAGAAAAGAGACACAACTACAGATTCATTTTCCAGCGATTACGGGATCCTTTTATGTGCTGACCGCCTACCCGATAATCTGGGGCTAGAACTTGAACAAACACTCATACATTTAGTTGAGGTGTAACTGCTGTTGTGTTATTCTATGGAGTGCAAGATTTTTTCACAATCGGTAAGTGAGAGCAAGATGAGTGAAGGCCTTTGCTAGCGCGTGTATGAATGACAGGAAATTAATTCTTTTGTGTGAAACATTTTGTTAACTTGCTTACCTGGTAACATATATCTTTTCTGTATACCCTACATTGTTCCTTTAAGTGGGATAGTTGATAATTTGTTAACTCTGTTTAAAACCACCTCCTTTCCATTTGCTTAGTAAAGGGAAGAACAGCTGGGAAGAACAGGTTTTTTTTTTTCTATCACTTATACCTAACTTGGTAACACCTCTTTCAGAGTAATTAACTTTACTGTTAGGTTAACGTACCCGTGTTCCTGATATTATCTATCTCTGGACTGGGTTTGTCTTTGTCTAATGAGCGGGAAGGGCTTAGTCGATACCAATCTTCTTCACCCCCTCCCAAACTTGTTATTTGCATTTGTGTACTTATGATAATTTATGTAATATCTGATATTTTTAGTGATTGATGTTTAAAGTGAATAAAATCACCTAAACTCATTTAGTTCTGTGTGTTGGATATACCCAAAGCCCAACTTTTCCCCTATTCGTTTAATATAGTTTGTATCAACGTCGTGTGTGTGTTTGAAAACACCAAATCGGTGAGCGCGCAGATGCGAGTCTGGAAAACTGGCAAATAATTGTTTGACCAGGAGAGTGAAAGAGAAGATTGAGAGACACGATTTGTCGTAAATAAGTCTGTCTTTACTCTCCTCCAGCACGCTGTGAAGTAACTATTAAATCTCTACATTTTCTATCACTGAGCTTTCCATCATCATTTTCCACTCTAAACCGGACCACTATTTCTACGACTCTTTTCTCTCAAAATAAATTTACGACAATATTTGGCCGGCTCGTCTGGGATAATTTTGAGATACATTTGATGCACACATATTTGTGGGCTGGTTCTGGGATCTTGAGCTACATTTGAGGCAATCGCATAGCCGGGTTAAAGATATTTTGAGTCTGATTTAGTTTGGGTCTAACTAGGTAGAGTGTGAATGATTTGTCTTTGTGAATTAGGGAAATAAATAAATAATTACACCCCTAGACAAACGTTCTTTAAGTATTTGGGTTGTCCACACAGCATATTTACAGGTTGTTTTCTCTCCACAGCAGTAGAAAGTACAGATAAACAAGTATATTTGCTATTTTAATTATCCTCTGGCGGAGATAATTATATTTCTTTCTTTATAAAAGTTGCTGGGATTGCGTGATTGTTTTACAGTCACTAAGGTTTTTGAAGTCAAAAAGAGTTGAGCTTAGCTAAAGACGGATTGTTCTGATTTTTAAAAATTAAGTTAACAACGTCTCATCTCAATAATTGACTTTAGGGACGGAGTTTGTTGTCAGAGATTTAAAATTTAGGGGAAATTTTTTTTTTCCTTTTAAATTGTTTTAATATAAATTTTTCTCTACTGTTAGTAAAAGTAGATTCTTTTCCAGTGTAACTTACCATTTAGTGGCATAGTCGCTTGCGTTTAGAGCCTTAATTGCCAGATAATAGCAGCGATAAGTTTGCACAGTACAGGTAGGAGGTAACACAGGTAAATTTGTACTTGTGTTTTTTTTTCGTAGCGGTTCAGAGTTCCTCCCTTTCGCGTTTCTTCTTACTAGTTCTCTAAGCATACTTCATCTTATTCTTTAACAATGGCAGAGAGGATAAAGATGAGGTCCATCTTGAGGCTGGAAGCGAAAGAGGCAGGATTAGATGCAGAAGCTGCAAACGCGTTTATTAACCAGGAATTGGAAATATATGACGCGGAGCAACAGAGAGCCGAAGCTGAGAGGAAGGCGAAGCAACAGAGAGCCGAAGCTGAGAGGAAGGAAGAGAAAGAAAGAACAGAGAGGAGAGAAGCCCAGGAGAGGGCAGATAAGAAAGAAGCGGAAGAACGTCTTTTGGAACAGAAGAAAATTGAAGCAGAGATGGAAACTCGCAGAGAGAGAGAGAGAGACAAGGAAAGACAGCATCAACTGGCGCTTAAGGCTCTAGAGAGTCGGGGCGCCTCTACTTCGACTAACGGAGAGCCGTCTTCGCCCCAGTCTCAATCAATGGACCTCTCCAGTACTCAATCTGCCCAATTAACTGCTATGTCGTTTTCTTTAGAATCTTTTCCTAGCCCTAACGAAAAAATTGACAGCTACCTAGAAAAATTCGAGAGACTCGCGAATCTTTATGGGTTAGAGAGTACCCGCTGGGCGCTCAAACTTTCAACGTCACTGAAAGGCAATGCTTATGACGTGTACACAAAGCTGGGACCGAATCAACATGATTACGACATGTTGAAAAAGGCCTTACTACAGCAGTTTGAGATGACTGCCCGAAAGTTTCTGCAGTTGTTCAGAAACAGCCGAAAAGAGAGCACGGAAACATTTCCCAGTTCTCTTCACGTCTCACGGGTTATCTGACAAAGTGCATTGAATTATCTGACCTACCTCTTTCATATGAGGGACTCCTCGAACTTGTTCTTGTGGAGCAGATAAAATCCACTTTGTCGAATGAAACACGTAGATTTTTGGCTGAACAGGGGGCAGTCAGGCTTGAAGACATACTCAATAAAGCCGAACGCTATAGCAATGCAATGGCCGAACTTCCCAGCACTAAACGTAAACCCACCGATGAGCCATCTCGAAAACAGAATCTAGAGCAGGCATCCTATTCTTCCACTTCCTCTCAACATTATAACCAACGAGATAACAATACCCAGAAACCTCCCCAGGAAAAATCGAAATTCTACAAAACCCGATACCCCCCCAACAAAAATTCTGATCAACCCAACAAGCCTACGTGGCAGCGCGGCCACCAAGGTCAAGGAAAAGGGAAGACCCCTACACCAGGAACGTCTGATCAGGGCAAACAAACCGGTGCAAACCGCATTGGATGTTTGCATACAGCCTCGAAAGGTAGAGTCAATGTCAGTGATTCTCAACCTGAGGGGGACCGACCCTCAACTCGAGGAACTGTAATTTTGAACGGTACCTCTACTACTTGTCTTTTTGACACTGGATTAAGTTTTGATTGTATTGTCGCTAGGCACCTAGTCAAACCCGGTCAGGAGACAGAGGAAACCGTCAAACTTAGTGGAGTTTTCAGGAGTGATGCACCCAGGACGCTTCCTATCGCACTGGTAGAAATACACTCTGACTTTGTCAGAGGAGTTATTAAAGCGGCCATAATGGATGATCCGATCTACCCAGTTATCCTGGGATGTAGATATGTGTTCATTGGGAGACCTAAGGAGCCGATTGTGGCAGCGGTAACCACAAGAGGGCAAGCCAAGAAGGAGAGGGAGCCTGCGCCAAACTTGTTGCCGAATGAACTGAAGGAGGCGCAACAAAAGGACCCTACTCTGGCGCCCTGCTTTAAAAAACTGCCCATGGCTAAGGACCCCAGACACAACGGAGACATCTTTTCTAAGGATGGTGTATTGTATCGTAGAACGGGCAACCCGGACACGGGGAATAACCAGCTCCTAGTACCGACGCAGTACAGAAACCAGATCTTAGAAATGGGGCACTCTCTTCCCTTTAGCGGACACATGGGACAAAACGCCACTATTCAGCGAATAAAAAACCACTATTGGTGGCCAGGAATGAACTCTGACATTGTCAGGTACGTGAAATCCTGCGCCCAGTGCCAACGGGTAGCACCCAAGCACTTGACACCCCCAGTACCTATGGGGCAAATGCCAATAGTAGGGACTCCATTTGAACGGGTTGCTGTCGACATTATTGGTCCTCTGGAAAAGACCAAAAGAAGGAACAGGTTCATCCTGACCTTAGTTGACACTTGCACTATGTGGGCCGAAGCCGTACCGCTACCATGCACTAATTCCAAGCATGTCGCAGAAGCCCTTGTGCAAATTTTTACACGGTTGGGATTCCCTCAACAAGTTTTGACGGACAATGGATCCCAATTCCGTAGCCTGTTAATGGAGGAGATCTTTAAGATCTTGAGGGCCAAACATATCCACACAAGTCCCTACCATCCGGCCGGAAATGGGCTCGTGGAACGTTTTAACGGTACCCTCACCATGATGTTACGTAAGCTGGGTCAGGAGAAACCGGAAGACTGGGACCAATATATATCGGCTGCCTTATTCGCCTACCGAGAGGTACCCCAAGCGTCTACGGGTTTTGCGCCAGCTACACTTTTATTTGGCAGACCTATTAAGGGGCCACTAGAAGCCTTACTTCGGTCCCTGACAGACCAGAAGGCTGACGAGACAGTCGTCTCTGCAAGCAAGTATGTATCTGAGCTTAAGGAAAGGCTAAAGCTAGGATGGGATCTAGCTACTACCAACCTTAAGAAAGCCCGCGCTAAAATTACTAAAAGATACAACAAAGCTGCAAAAGAGAGAGAACTACAACCAGGGGAGAAAGTCCTATTGCTACTTCCAACCGGAAGCAATAAACTTCGCATCGGATGGCAAGGACCGTTTACCGTCCTTAAAAAGATCTCACGTACCAACTACAAGATCTCCATCAAAGGAAAGGAGAAGGTCTTCCACATAAATCTGCTAAAGAAATATTTGGAAAGACCGGTGCCATCCTCCGAGCATCTCCTGGCTGTCGCCATAGCAACGGAAGACGAGGAAGATGATGATGGTTGCATGGAGTATCCACTGCAACCCACAGAATCCTTTAAAGATGTCAAGTTCGGCGACAATCTCTCACCAGAACAACAAACAGAAACTAGGGCTCTACTAAAACAGTACAGTGCAGTTTTAACGGATGTACCTGGTCGAACAAATCTCATTGAATTTGATATGAAATTAACAAACGAGACCCCTGTTCAAACCAGAGTTTACCCCATCCCGTACGCTAAAGCTGATGCACTTCGCGGAGAAATAGACAAGCTGCGTCAGGCAGGAATTATCAGTGAGTCTACATCTCCTTACAGCTCGAGCGTAGTGCTGTTGCAGAAGCCCAATAAGGAAGTTCGGCTGTGCATTGATTACAGGTTGCTAAACGCTGTAACGGAATTCCAGCCCGAACCTCTCCAAACTGTTTCTGAGTTGTTCACCAAGCTCAGCAAAGCTAAGATCTTCTCCAAGATTGACCTCAGTAAAGGTTATTATCAAATACCAGTCAAGGAGGAAATTAAACCTTTGTTAGCTTTCAGCACTAGTGAAGGACATTACACATTTAACGTGATGCCGTTCGGTTTGCATAACGCACCAGGAGTGTTCACCAGGATGATGAGGAAGCTTCTAGAACCTTTGCAAAGTCCCCATATCCATAATTTCATGGATGACATCTTAATTGCATCGGAAACCTATGAAGAACATATTGCTACGGTTGCTATGCTCCTCAGGAGACTACAGGAAACGGGTCTCACAGCCAGACCTAGCAAATGTCTCATCGGGTTTGAACAGTTAGACTTCCTGGGGCACACTATTTCTCACGGATGCAGTTGGCCTATTAAGAAGAACGTGGAGAAAATAGTGGCAGCAAAAAGACCCCGAACGAAGAAAGACGTACGTTCCTTCATATCGCTATGTGCATACTATCAGAAGTACATCCAGAACTTCAACGGACTGACGGCACCTCTGACTGACCTCACAAAGAAAGGTTGTCCTGATAAGGTCATATGGGATCAAAAGTGCGAACACGCGTATAGCACTTTGAAAGGACAGTTGTCTGCATACCCCATTTTGAGGTTGCCTGACCTCAAGAAACCTTTTGTACTGAGAGTCGACGCGTCAGGTCAGGGCATCGGGTCAACACTGCTTCAAGCCGATGACAGTGACCTGAACATGCTATTTCCAGTTGCCTATGGCAGTCGGAAATTAAATAAAGCGGAACGGAACTACAGCGTAGTTGAAAGGGAATGTCTTGCTCTGATTGACGGTATCAGACGCCATCATGAGTTTCTTTATGGTACATCGTTCACGGTGCAAACAGACCACGCTCCGTTAGCATTTCTTGGTGCCAATAAAGAATTTAACGCTAGGATCATGCGTTGGGCCCTCCTTCTAAGCGTCTATTCTTTCAAAGTGGAATATATTCCGGGAAGACAGAATGTCGGGGCTGATTTTCTGAGTAGAAACTGGTCTACAGAGGAAGAAGAGCAAACTGAAGATACCACTCATCCTAAAATCACCAATCAGGTCACCTCCATTGTCAAAAATGAAAACATGAAAAATGGTTTCATGTCTAAAAGTGGGGACGATTGTGACGTACGTCTAGTTTGACAAGTGAATTTTCCCTGATATGATGGATGATTTAAAGGGACCTTTAGCTTTTCATAACATTAGAACCCCTGAACATTTGTTGTAACTTTTCGTTTGCCAGAACGCATTCCACCGGGACTCATGTAGGATACAGCGACGAGATCAAAGAGACAGACCGAGGGATCTTAGGGGAGACTATCGGCGCTATCAAAGACAGTAGTTTTCCCTGATACGAGACGCAGTTGCTTGCCGCTAATTTCGCGTCTCGGTGTCAATCGAGGAACCGAGCGAACGGGGGAAAGCGAAACGGGCAGCAGCGAGCGGATACGAAGACCAGGGGGCGGCTTTTCTCTTGATTTGGCGGTCAGATCCCCAAAAGTTCGTGAGATCAAATAAGTTGTCAAGTTTATCATGTCCCACTCAACTTACATTTCATTTTAGCTAAATAGACCATGAAGAACTAGACACGTTATCACTCGCTGGCCAGACCTTTACAGAAGCACTAGCTTTATTGAAATCTTGTTATAGATTTTCCCCTGGATTTTATATATATTTGCAGTGATTTCTAATTCTGTGCAAAGCGGTAAAATATATATTGTGTAAAGTGATCAGTGGTCTAGTCATTCTATTTCAAGGGATTTTGTGTTAATTTAAATCTATTTAATTAAACCATCTCAAGAGTTCCAGTTTTAAATATAATGATCTATCTATTATATTATTTCAAAAGATAATAGATGCTTAAATTAACTTTTAAAGTCGCGAAGGAATTTATAATTAATAAATTCAGTTAAGTCCTAGTTTTATAGATGTGGGTTTTTAACCACTAGAATTCGCGCAGTGTTTATTAAATACATAATTAAATACTCGAGTGTATTATTATAGGCTTAACGGGAAATTCATCGCGCTTTAGAAGGTTATTTGTTTTCGGTATATTACATGTCTTTTTTTTCTTTCATACAGAGTGATCGTAACCTGTGCGATCCCAGCATTAAGAAAGCAATAAAGAAATCAATCTAAGCAAAGCAAAGCATAAACAGTGTGTAGAGTTCCCCTGACGCAGAACTTGTTGAGACTGTGTAAATTTTTAATCTTTGAGGCGATTCTATGTTTGGAATTCCGCTATCTAACTTATAGCAAAGAAAGCACACCCAAAGACAAATTTAACGCACCATCAAACAACTTAAGTCGTAACGGGAAGAAGAACACTGGCCCGAGCTTTGTTAGTTTACTGACACAGAGAGATAATTCATAATTTCCTGAACAGTGATGTGACTAGTTTTCTCACTGGACTTAAACCATACCTCACGGATAAAGTGTACCAGCACGCGTAAGAATTTTATTATCCGCGGCATAGTCAAATAGACCACACCATCCTCACCCCCGGTATCAGAGACCGTGCCCTCCCATAGAAACTGTTATTAAGAAAAGAGACACAACTACAGATTCATTTTCCAGCGATTACGGGATCCTTTTATGTGCTGACCGCCTACCCGATAATCTGGGGCTAGAACTTGAACAAACACTCATACATTTAGTTGAGGTGTAACTGCTGTTGTGTTATTCTATGGAGTGCAAGATTTTTTCACAATCGGTAAGTGAGAGCAAGATGAGTGAAGGCCTTTGCTAGCGCGTGTATGAATGACAGGAAATTAATTCTTTTGTGTGACCATTTTGTTAACTTGCTTACCTGGTAACATATATCTTTTCTGTATACCCTACATTGTTCCTTTAAGTGGGATAGTTGATAATTTGTTAACTCTGTTTAAAACCACCTCCTTTCCATTTGCTTAGTAAAGGGAAGAACAGCTGGGAAGAACAGGTTTTTTTTTTATCACTTATACCTAACTTGGTAACACCTCTTTCAGAGTAATTAACTTTACTGTTAGGTTAACGTACCCGTGTTCCTGATATTATCTATCTCTGGACTGGGTTTGTCTTTGTCTAATGAGCGGGAAGGGCTTAGTCGATACCAATCTTCTTCACCCCCTCCAAACTTGTTATTTGCATTTGTGTACTTATGATAATTTATGTAATATCTGATATTTTTAGTGATTGATGTTTAAAGTGAATAAAATCACCTAAACTCATTTAGTTCTGTGTGTTGGATATACCCAAAGCCCAACTTTTCCCCTATTCGTTTAATATATTATAGTTTGTATCAACGTCGTGTGTGTGTTTGAAAACACCAAATCGGTGAGCGCGCAGATGCGAGTCTGGAAAACTGGCAAATAATTGTTTGACCAGGAGAGTGAAAGAGAAGATTGAGAGACACGATTTGTCGTAAATAAGTCTGTCTTTACTCTCCTCCAGCACGCTGTGAAGTAACTATTAAATCTCTACATTTTCTATCACTGAGCTTTCCATCATCATTTTTCCACTCTAAACCGGACCACTATTTCTACGACTCTTTTCTCTCAAAATAAATTTACGACAATATTTGGCCGGCTCGTCTGGGATAATTTTGAGATACATTTGATGCACACATATTTGTGGGCTGGTTCTGGGATCTTGAGCTACATTTGAGGCAATCGCATAGCCGGGTTAAAGATATTTTGAGTCTGATTTAGTTTGGGTCTAACTAGGTAGAGTGTGAATGATTTGTCTTTGTGAATTAGGGAAATAAATAAATAATTACACCCCTAGACAAACGTTCTTTAAGTATTTGGGTTGTCCACACAGCATATTTACAGGTTGTTTTCTCTCCACAGCAGTAGAAAGTACAGACAAACAAATATATTTGCTATTTTAATTATCCTCTGGCGGAGATAATTATATTTCTTTCTTTATAAAAGTTGCTGGGATTGCGTGATTGTTTTACAGTCACTAAGGTTTTTGAAGTCAAAAAGAGTTGAGCTTAGCTAAAGACGGATTGTTCTGATTTTTAAAAATTAAGTTAACAACGTCTCATCTCAATAATTGACTTTAGGGACGGAGTTTGTTGTCAGAGATTTAAAATTTAGGGGAAATTTTTTTTTTTTTCCTTTTAAATTGTTTTAATATAAATTTTTCTCTACTGTTAGTAAAAGTAGATTCTTTTCCAGTGTAACTTACCATTTAGTGGCATAGTCGCTTGCGTTTAGAGCCTTAATTGCCAGATAATAGCAGCGATAAGTTTGCACAGTACAGGTAGGAGGTAACACAGGTAAATTTGTACTTGTGTTTTTTTTCTCGTAGCGGTTCAGAGTTCCTCCCTTTCGCGTTTCTTCTTACTAGTTCTCTAAGCATACTTCATCTTATTCTTTAACAATGGCAGAGAGGATAAAGATGAGGTCCATCTTGAGGCTGGAAGCGAAAGAGGCAGGATTAGATGCAGAAGCTGCAAACGCGTTTATTAACCAGGAATTGGAAATATATGACGCGGAGCAACAGAGAGCCGAAGCTGAGAGGAAGGCGAAGCAACAGAGAGCAGAAGCTGAGAGGAAGGAAGAGAAAGAAAGAACAGAGAGGAGAGAAGCCCAGGAGAGGGCAGATAAGAAAGAAGCGGAAGAACGAACGTCTTTTGGAACAGAAGAAAATTGAAGCAGAGATGGAAACTCGCAGAGAGAGAGAGAGAGAGACAAGGAAAGACAGCATCAACTGGCGCTTAAGGCTCTAGAGAGTCGGGGCGCCTCTACTTCGACTAACGGAGAGCCGTCTTCGCCCCAGTCTCAATCAATGGACCTCTCCAGTACTCAATCTGCCCAATTAACTGCTATGTCGTTTTCTTTAGAATCTTTTCCTAGCCCTAACGAAAAAATTGACAGCTACCTAGAAAAATTCGAGAGACTCGCGAATCTTTATGGGTTAGAGAGTACCCGCTGGGCGCTCAAACTTTCAACGTCACTGAAAGGCAATGCTTATGACGTGTACACAAAGCTGGGACCGAATCAACATGATTACGACATGTTGAAAAAGGCCTTACTACAGCAGTTTGAGATGACTGCCCGAAAGTTTCTGCAGTTGTTCAGAAACAGCCGAAAAGAGAGCACGGAAACATTTCCCCAGTTCTCTTCACGTCTCACGGGTTATCTGACAAAGTGCATTGAATTATCTGACCTACCTCTTTCATATGAGGGACTCCTCGAACTTGTTCTTGTGGAGCAGATAAAATCCACTTTGTCGAATGAAACACGTAGATTTTTGGCTGAACAGGGGGCAGTCAGGCTTGAAGACATACTCAATAAAGCCGAACGCTATAGCAATGCAATGGCCGAACTTCCCAGCACTAAACGTAAACCCACCGATGAGCCATCTCGAAAACAGAATCTAGAACAGGCATCCTATTCTTCCACTTCCTCTCAACATTATAACCAACGAGATAACAATACCCAGAAACCTCCCCAGGAAAAATCGAAATTCTACAAAACCCGATACCCCCCCCAACAACAATTCTGATCAACCCAACAAGCCTACGTGGCAGCGCGGCCACCAAGGTCAAGGAAAAGGGAAGACCCCTACACCAGGAACGTCTGATCAGGGCAAACAAACCGGTGCAAACCGCATTGGATGTTTGCATACAGCCTCGAAAGGTAGAGTCAATGTCAGTGATTCTCAACCTGAGGGGGACCGACCCTCAACTCGAGGAACTGTAATTTTGAACGGTACCTCTACTACTTGTCTTTTTGACACTGGATTAAGTTTTGATTGTATTGTCGCTAGGCACCTAGTCAAACCCGGTCAGGAGACAGAGGAAACCGTCAAACTTAGTGGAGTTTTCAGGAGTGATGCACCCAGGACGCTTCCTATCGCACTGGTAGAAATACACTCTGACTTTGTCAGAGGAGTTATTAAAGCGGCCATAATGGATGATCCGATCTACCCAGTTATCCTGGGATGTAGATATGTGTTCATTGGGAGACCTAAGGAGCCGATTGTGGCAGCGGTAACCACAAGAGGGCAAGCCAAGAAGGAGAGGGAGCCTGCGCCAAACTTGTTGCCGAATGAACTGAAGGAGGCGCAACAAAAGGACCCTACTCTGGCGCCCTGCTTTAAAAAACTGCCCATGGCTAAGGACCCCAGACACAACGGAGACATCTTTTCTAAGGATGGTGTATTGTATCGTAGAACGGGCAACCCGGACACGGGGAATAACCAGCTCCTAGTACCGACGCAGTACAGAAACCAGATCTTAGAAATGGGGCACTCTCTTCCCTTTAGCGGACACATGGGACAAAACGCCACTATTCAGCGAATAAAAAACCACTATTGGTGGCCAGGAATGAACTCTGACATTGTCAGGTACGTGAAATCCTGCGCCCAGTGCCAACGGGTAGCACCCAAGCACTTGACACCCCCAGTACCTATGGGGCAAATGCCAATAGTAGGGACTCCATTTGAACGGGTTGCTGTCGACATTATTGGTCCTCTGGAAAAGACCAAAAGAAGGAACAGGTTCATCCTGACCTTAGTTGACACTTGCACTATGTGGGCCGAAGCCGTACCGCTACCATGCACTAATTCCAAGCATGTCGCAGAAGCCCTTGTGCAAATTTTTACACGGTTGGGATTCCCTCAACAAGTTTTGACGGACAATGGATCCCAATTCCGTAGCCTGTTAATGGAGGAGATCTTTAAGATCTTGAGGGCCAAACATATCCACACAAGTCCCTACCATCCGGCCGGAAATGGGCTCGTGGAACGTTTTAACGGTACCCTCACCATGATGTTACGTAAGCTGGGTCAGGAGAAACCGGAAGACTGGGACCAATATATATCGGCTGCCTTATTCGCCTACCGAGAGGTACCCCAAGCGTCTACGGGTTTTGCGCCAGCTACACTTTTATTTGGCAGACCTATTAAGGGGCCACTAGAAGCCTTACTTCGGTCCCTGACAGACCAGAAGGCTGACGAGACAGTCGTCTCTGCAAGCAAGTATGTATCTGAGCTTAAGGAAAGGCTAAAGCTAGGATGGGATCTAGCTACTACCAACCTTAAGAAAGCCCGCGCTAAAATTACTAAAAGATACAACAAAGCTGCAAAAGAGAGAGAACTACAACCAGGGGAGAAAGTCCTATTGCTACTTCCAACCGGAAGCAATAAACTTCGCATCGGATGGCAAGGACCGTTTACCGTCCTTAAAAAGATCTCACGTACCAACTACAAGATCTCCATCAAAGGAAAGGAGAAGGTCTTCCACATAAATCTGCTAAAGAAATATTTGGAAAGACCGGTGCCATCCTCCGAGCATCTCCTGGCTGTCGCCATAGCAACGGAAGACGAGGAAGATGATGATGGTTGCATGGAGTATCCACTGCAACCCACAGAATCCTTTAAAGATGTCAAGTTCGGCGACAATCTCTCACCAGAACAACAAACAAAAACTAGGGCTCTACTAAAACAGTACAGTGCAGTTTTAACGGATGTACCTGGTCGAAAAAATCTCATTGAATTTGATATGAAATTAACAAACGAGACCCCTGTTCAAACCAGAGTTTACCCCATCCCGTACGCTAAAGCTGATGCACTTCGCGGAGAAATAGACAAGCTGCGTCAGGCAGGAATTATCAGTGAGTCTACATCTCCTTACAGCTCGAGCGTAGTGCTGTTGCAGAAGCCCAATAAGGAAGTTCGGCTGTGCATTGATTACAGGTTGCTAAACGCTGTAACGGAATTCCAGCCCGAACCTCTCCAAACTGTTTCTGAGTTGTTCACCAAGCTCAGCAAAGCTAAGATCTTCTCCAAGATTGACCTCAGTAAAGGTTATTATCAAATACCAGTCAAGGAGGAAATTAAACCTTTGTTAGCTTTCAGCACTAGTGAAGGACATTACACATTTAACGTGATGCCGTTCGGTTTGCATAACGCACCAGGAGTGTTCACCAGGATGATGAGGAAGCTTCTAGAACCTTTGCAAAGTCCCCATATCCATAATTTCATGGATGACATCTTAATTGCATCGGAAACCTATGAAGAACATATTGCTACGGTTGCTATGCTCCTCAGGAGACTACAGGAAACGGGTCTCACAGCCAGACCTAGCAAATGTCTCATCGGGTTTGAACAGTTAGACTTCCTGGGGCACACTATTTCTCACGGATGCAGTTGGCCTATTAAGAAGAACGTGGAGAAAATAGTGGCAGCAAAAAGACCCCGAACGAAGAAAGACGTACGTTCCTTCATATCGCTATGTGCATACTATCAGAAGTACATCCAGAACTTCAACGGACTGACGGCACCTCTGACTGACCTCACAAAGAAAGGTTGTCCTGATAAGGTCATATGGGATCAAAAGTGCGAACACGCGTATAGCACTTTGAAAGGACAGTTGTCTGCATACCCCATTTTGAGGTTGCCTGACCTCAAGAAACCTTTTGTACTGAGAGTCGACGCGTCAGGTCAGGGCATCGGGTCAACACTGCTTCAAGCCGATGACAGTGACCTGAACATGCTATTTCCAGTTGCCTATGGCAGTCGGAAATTAAATAAAGCGGAACGGAACTACAGCGTAGTTGAAAGGGAATGTCTTGCTCTGATTGACGGTATCAGACGCCATCATGAGTTTCTTTATGGTACATCGTTCACGGTGCAAACAGACCACGCTCCGTTAGCATTTCTTGGTGCCAATAAAGAATTTAACGCTAGGATCATGCGTTGGGCCCTCCTTCTAAGCGTCTATTCTTTCAAAGTGGAATATATTCCGGGAAGACAGAATGTCGGGGCTGATTTTCTGAGTAGAAACTGGTCTACAGAGGAAGAAGAGCAAACTGAAGATACCACTCATCCTAAAATCACCAATCAGGTCACCTCCATTGTCAAAAATGAAAACATGAAAAATGGTTTCATGTCTAAAAGTGGGGACGATTGTGACGTACGTCTAGTTTGACTAGTGAATTTTCCCTGATATGATGGATGATTTAAAGGGACCTTTAGCTTTTCATAACATTAGAACCCCTGAACATTTGTTGTAACTTTTCGTTTGCCAGAACGCATTCCACCGGGACTCATGTAGGATACAGCGACGAGATCAAAGAGACAGACCGAGGGATCTTAGGGGAGACTATCGGCGCTATCAAAGACAGTAGTTTTCCCTGATACGAGACGCAGTTGCTTGCCGCTAATTTCGCGTCTCGGTGTCAATCGAGGAACCGAGCGAACGGGGGAAAGCGAAACGGGCAGCAGCGAGCGGATACGAAGACCAGGGGGCGGCTTCTTCTCTTGATTTGGCGGTCAGATCCCCAAAAGTTCGTGAGATCAAATAAGTTGTCAAGTTTATCATGTCCCACTCAACTTACATTTCATTTTAGCTAAATAGACCATGTAGAACTAGACACGTTATCACTCGCTGGCCAGACCTTTACAGAAGCACTAGCTTTATTGAAATCTTGTTATAGATTTTCCCCTGGATTTTATATATATATATATATTTGCAGTGTTTTCTATTCTGTGCAAAGCGGTAAAATATATATTGTGTAAAGTGATCAGTGGTCTAGTCATTCTATTTCAAGGGATTTTGTGTTAATTTAAATCTATTTAATTAAACCATCTCAAGAGTTCCAGTTTTAAATATAATGATCTATCTATTATATTATTTCAAAAGATAATAGATGCTTAAATTAACTTTTAAAGTCGCGAAGGAATTTATAATTAATAAATTCAGTTAAGTCCTAGTTTTATAGATGTGGGTTTTTAACCACTAGAATTCGCGCAGTGTTTATTAAATACATAATTAAATACTCGAGTGTATTATAGGCTTAACGGGAAATTCATCGCGCTTTAGAAGGTTATTTGTTTTCGGTATATTACATGTCTTTTTTTTTTTTCATACAGAGTGATCGTAACCTGTGCGATCCCAGCATTAAGAAAGCAATAAAGAAATCAATCTAAGCAAAGCAAAGCATAAACAGTGTGTAGAGTTCCCCTGACGCAGAACTTGTTGAGACTGTGTAAATTTTTAATCTTTGAGGCGATTCTATGTTTGGAATTCCGCTATCTAACTTATAGCAAAGAAAGCACACCCAAAGACAAATTTAACGCACCATCAAACAACTTAAGTCGTAACGGGAAGAAGAACACTGGCCCGAGCTTTGTTAGTTTACTGACACAGAGAGATAATTCATAATTTCCTGAACAGTGATGTGACTTAGTTCTCTCACTGGACTTAAACCATACCTCACGGATAAAGTGTACCAGCACGCGTAAGAATTTTATTATCCGCGGCATAGTCAAATAGACCACACCATCCTCACCCCGGTATCAGAGACCGTGCCCTCCCATAGAAACTGTTATTAAGAAAAGAGACACAACTACAGATTCATTTTCCAGCGATTACGGGATCCTTTTATGTGCTGACCGCCTACCCGATAATCTGGGGCTAGAACTTGAACAAACACTCATACATTTAGTTGAGGTGTAACTGCTGTTGTGTTATTCTATGGAGTGCAAGATTTTTTCACAATCGGTAAGTGAGAGCAAGATGAGTGAAGGCCTTTGCTAGCGCGTGTATGAATGACAGGAAATTAATTCTTTTGTGTGACCATTTTGTTAACTTGCTTACCTGGTAACATATATCTTTTCTGTATACCCTACATTGTTCCTTTAAGTGGGATAGTTGATAATTTGTTAACTCTGTTTAAAACCACCTCCTTTCCATTTGCTTAGTAAAGGGAAGAACAGCTGGGAAGAACAGGTTTTTTTTTCTATCACTTATACCTAACTTGGTAACACCTCTTTCAGAGTAATTAACTTTACTGTTAGGTTAACGTACCCGTGTTCCTGATATTATCTATCTCTGGACTGGGTTTGTCTTTGTCTAATGAGCGGGAAGGGCTTAGTCGATACCAATCTTCTTCACCCCCTCCCAAACTTGTTATTTGCATTTGTGTACTTATGATAATTTATGTAATATCTGATATTTTTAGTGATTGATGTTTAAAGTGAATAAAATCACCTAAACTCATTTAGTTCTGTGTGTTGGATATACCCAAAGCCCAACTTTTCCCCTATTCGTTTAATATAGTTTGTATCAACGTCGTGTGTGTGTTTGAAAACACCAAATCGGTGAGCGCGCAGATGCGAGTCTGGAAAACTGGCTTCAGCCTCTCTTTGTAACTTTTTCTCTTCAGCCTCTTTTTCAAGTCTTTTATTTTCAGACTCTTTTTCAAGTCTTTTATTTCCAGCCTCTTTTTCAAGTTTTTTATTTTCAGACTCTTTGTCCAATCTTCTCTCCATAGCTTCAGCTTCTCTTTTCTGTTTTTCCATTTCCATTTGGAATCTCCTTTCATCCACTTGCATCTGCAATTTCTTTAGTTCAGCTTCCATTTCCATTTTTTTCTCTTCCAACTTTAATGCTTTATCATATTGAGTAGTCGCATATTCTTCCAATTTATCACCAGTCTTACCAAGGGATTTCCCTTGCTCAATAAAGTACTCAAGTGTAGACATGATGTCTAATATTATGAGTCCAAAACCTGAAATAATTAATTATCTTATTTCAACCTTAATAGTAACAAGACTTAAATAAAGTACTTGTATAATCCCAATGTTTATCCCAATCTCTGTGGGAAACAAGTCTTTGACACCAAACTTGTATTATCAAATGTATAATAATATCAAAAGTCACTTCTTAATCATCAGGGCACTACACAAATTAGTGCGTAACCATATATCCATCAGTTATTTATCATAACTGCACTACACAATAGTGCATAAGCAAAAACCACCAGTTAGTTATGATAAGTGCACTATATAAACAATAGTGCATAAGCAAATATGTAACAATAGTGAAAGCTAATTACCCAAGAACTATGTAAACAATAACAAAGAACAAAGACAATGTAAACAATAACAAAGATCAAAGACAATGTAAACAATAACAAGGATCAAAGACAATACGAAAACATTCGCAAAAGTCAACTAAATAAACAGCGAAAACTAAAAGAAAATATCACAAAGAATGTGATGACAAATGCGAAATATGTAAACAAACAAATGACGTCACAACGTATAAACAAAAATGGTGTAAAGAACTGAAAAATAGAAAAAGAGGAGACCTACAAATACAAACAAATCAAAACAAAACTAAAGAATGCGAAATAATACCGAAAACAAAACTGCACATATCGTCACAATTAACAAAAATAGCAATAAATATTGCTAACAATTTCCAATTAAGGAAATTGCTCCTACCAGAACGCTATCATAAGACCTCTATGACGTGGTATTTCTTATGATAGTCACCTTCCCAACCAGCCCGCTGAAATATAAACATATAAATATACAAATAATAAACATGCACCCTACCATGCATAAAATGTAAATGGGGCACACGTTTACATGTAACATGTAAACCATATTAGCAAAAAGTGTGTGAAAAACCGTAGGTGTGGTGAAACAGCTCATTGATTAAACAAGGACGCCACTAGGGATAACTGAGCCCACAGTTTGATGGCTAAGGATAGAAGAAGAAGAAATATAACAAATAACATATAACATGTAAACATATAGCAAAAAAGTGTTTGAAAGTACAGAAGGCTCAGTTAGAACATAAGGGCACAGTTCACAAACAAAACAGGCCACTTAACTTCTATATATCCAAACGTCAGCACGGTGCAGAACAGGTTGCGATCAGCATTCTGAGGATAAATGATCCAACGTTGATCGACAACTGCTCCCGTAAACAGCCATGACGCAGGAAAAGAGCTTCTGATACTAGAAATGTTGTTTCGGCACTTGTCCTTCTTCCTTACGATGCTTTGCACTTGACCTTCTAGCTGTAGTAGCAGAAAATCGACTTGATCGGTACTTGTCCTTCTAAATCAGGAAAACTCGATAAACTGTCGAGCAGCGCCAGGTACTTTCAAAATATTTCTTGAAGGAAGTGATTTCAAACTGCAGTGTTGTATGACGTATGCTGTCTGGATTTGTTGACCCCCTTGAGTGCTGGTACCAGATTAAACTAACTTCTGGCCACCAAAAATGATAAGGGTGGATTAGGTGATGTTTACTCAGGGATGATCAGGCCCCACTGTCTGGCCACTATGGACGTTGCAAATATAAGTCCAAGTATGTTGTAATCTAAAGCTCTGTCAAATACTACCCCAATCGACACCAGGTATATTATAGTTGCAGTGTAGGGTGTCTTATCTGGTTTTTGTAGTTGCTGTGTATATAGTAGTGAGGTAGTTCACAGGGTTACAGCACATGACATATGACATGCGAAGTCATAAAAAGGGTAAACTGCTCTTGACGTTTCATCATTTATTTGACGCCACAAGTACAGATACGTTACATAAGTCATAGATGTCAATAGTTCAATGTATTCAGCATTCTAAAGTGTTGTTTATGGATCTGCATATATATAAGGTTCATCAAAATCCTGCAACAGTGTCAGCTGCATATCATCAATGTTCATTAAATAATAATCAATACTCCTTTCTGATGCTGGCAGATCAGATGTACAAAATAAGTCTATTATTGTCCGCACGAGAATGGTGCTCCAGGAGTATAGGTCAAGCTGACCTTTACAGGCATTCCTAAGTCTAACCTTGACGTAGGTGCAATCGCTGACATAGCGACGTTCATAGAACATAGAACTGTCCTTCGGGCTTAGTATGACCCGTGTACATATTAATCTCAGGTATGAAGATACCTGGGGCGTGACTTCTAGTAGAAGAACCTCTATTTCTGTAGATCGTGTGTGAGCAGAGATCGACCATTGTCAAACATAAAGTTAGGTTACAGATTTAAGACGTAAATGAGGTATTACCTTGTTTCGAAATCAACACCACAAAACATACGCCTCCAGGCGTTTTAAATAATCAAGGGAAGGACCTTGTAAGCTAACTAACTCACAATAAGGCTCCTAATTCCCTATCAAGAATTACAGAGACGCAAGAAGCGTTCTCTCTGCTTCACAACTTTCCATCGACTCCTAGACAGGAAAACTTCCCAGACACACCTAACGTCCGGACATGCGCAGAACGCATGCACCTGATCAAGACTCAAACGAGACGATGAAGGAACATTCCAGATAAAGATCTGTAATAAAATCGCGCCTTATATGGACAGGAATAACAACCTCAACACTGGTTTCAATCATTCCAAGAAACAGTTGACCGATACTACCATATAAGGAGAATGGTCACACATCGTTCAAAAAATATGGACCGACGTGTTCCGTCACAAGAGAAGGTAACCATCATTGAAAATGGTAATCTCAGTCAAACTAGAGTTATCTAGCTTTGACCGAAAAAAATTAAAGTGTACATTTCAGACAAGCTAATTATACAATGTCTTTAGAAAACATGATTATACAATGTCTTTAGAAAAATGATTATACAATGATTATACAATGTCTTTAGAACAAATATCTGTGCGTAACATTACCGCGCCCTCCCGGGAAAAAAATGAAACATTTTTTTTGAATCCTAGAGCCAGAAAAAACAGGCTCCTAACGCACGTATGATGCGCGAATATATTGCCTAATATGAGGCTAGCTCGACGCATGGAGCGAAACTGAGATTATATCTCAGATCCTTAGAGAAAATATTTCGCTAAGTGTACACGTATATTCCAGGGAGGTGCCACCAACATACGCCACAGTGATGGCAACATCATAATGCAAGACAAATCATACTCATACAAATCTATGAAATTAAATATATTATTATAGTATTACACAATGAAGTGTTGCGCAAACAGCGGTGTAATATACTAATATACCGCACTATAAAATTACACATATTCAAACAAAAAGTACATTTTTAATCATTACTATTACAACAGCTGTTCCTCGTAGACATGGATATAATCGTCTAGAAGATGTGGACATAATCCGCTCCAACTTAGGATAGGACTTGAAATACTTTATGGGTCCACAATGTACATAATCTCGCAGACGTCAATGATGTGCTGCGAAAATATCAATAACACAAATCTTTAAGATATTTTAGGGGTTACAACGTGTAATGTAATGTAAAAATATTATTGGTCTAGTGAACGCTGTGACGTTTCAGCGTTAGTTGTCACGCACGGTGACCAAGAGACGAGACCCTTTTCTAGACAACCGTCGAACCGATAAGACGTGTCCTTGGAATGTTATATTGCCGGGCTTGTATTGCCGCACAATTATAGTACATTAAATAATGGACATGGGTCAGTCCAATGTGATAACGAAGAAAGATGAAGGTACAGGTTAGTAATTGACTAAACCTTGTCAACGTGAATTTATAGTCCGCCCTAGTTATTCTAATGCCAGACGCATAATCTCACTGTCGGTGTATTGGATTTTCCAACCACGCGTGCATACAGTTATGCGGTTCTGACGACTATGTTTTCAAGCTAGGAGACAAAGGACTGATTTGTAAAGGAATAATAGATGAAGTATGAACTGCAACTTATTATGTATAATTCGTCATGATGACCATGTGTAAACTGTTCTTGTATGGAATCGATATAATAAATGTATATGGACTCGAGAAAGGACTTATCAAATCTATAACGTCAGAATTTGACTGTATGATGAAGTTGTCAATATTATATCCCACCTTCGCGTACTTCACCATCAAGAGCACGATCTCATAATTTACTGAGAAAAGACAATGGATAATTATATGTAAACGTAAATAGAAGAGCCAGTATAAACCAGCCCCATTAACAGTGTTAACGGCAACAGTGAGAAGGCAACGGTAACAATGGTACAATGTTATAAATTCCCAAAAAGTGAGAAAATATGTGCTGATAACATTATAGTAGTGGACTGTATATCAGGAAATATATATGACAGAAGAATTAAGTGGAATCGTGTGGGCACCTGGACAGAATGTCTGCCATCACATTATCCGAACCACGGATAGCTCGCACCGTGAAATGAAATGGTTGAAGAGCTAAGGCATATCGAGTGGACCTCGAGCTCTTCAAGTTTTTGCTCTGAATAGCAGTAAGAGCTTTCTGGTCGGTTTCTACAATGAAATGTGCGGCTAGAAGGAATCTTTGCAACTTCAGAATTGACCATACCATAGCCAATAATTCTTACTTACTTAGTCGTTCCCCTTCTACCGTGAGGTGTAGAGGTGCCAATAATTCACGGTCTAAAATCGAGTAATTCCATTCTGCAGCATTTAATTTCCTAGAGATATACATCACTGGATGCAGAGTATCATAATACTCCTGCATAAGTGCTGCCCCAATTCCATTAGACGAGGCATCACTTCGAAGAACAAAAGTCTTCTCAGTAGTAGGTAACCTAAGGATAGGTGGAGATGAAAATAGAGTTTTAATCTGGTCCAATGAGGATTGACATTCTTGAGACCAGTGGATCAGATTAGGCGATCCTTTCTTCAGTAAAGTAGAAAGCAGTGCCATAATGGAGGACAGATTCGGAATGACTCGTCCGTAAAATTGTATCAAACCTAAGAGACTCCGTACTTGTTTCTTCGTCTTAGGGACAGAAATGTTAAGTATATTTGAAACATTGTGGTCCTCTGTTTTTAAAAGACCATGACCAACACGATGACCCAGGAAAGAAATCTCACTAAATCCTATAAAGGCCTTAGAGGGTTTTGCAGTCAAGTTATACTCACGAAGAGTAGACAGCAATTCGTATATACCCAAATAGTGCTCTTCCCAGGAATCACTGAACAGACAGATATCGTCTAAGTATGCTATGACATCTGTACGATATGCTAGAATTCGACGCATCATGCGTACGAATGTAGCAGGGGCGTTCATAAGACCGAAAGGCATGAAATTCCATTGGAATAAACCCCTAGGTGTAGAAAAAGCAGTAAAAGGTTTGGCTCGTTCAGTTAAAGGAACTTGCCAATAACCTTTCGATAAGTCGAGTTTGGTAAAGAATTTAGAATTAGAAAGTTTGTTTAGTAGCTCTTCCAATGAAGGCATAGGTTCAGCATCGAACTTCGTAACTTGGTTCAATTTGCGATAATCCACGCAAATGCGAATGTTATTATCCTTCTTTCGAACAATAACCATAGACGAAGAGTATGCCGAAGTGGATGGTTCAATGATTTCCAATCGTATCATTTCATCCAATTCTTTTTCGACTTGTGACTGAAAATGGATAGGTATCGGATAGGGTCTGACTCTGATAGGATTATGGTCAGTTAGTATTATGTCATGTTCAATGACATGTGTGTGTCCCGGGATGTCTGTAAGAACATCCTGAAATGTTTGTAACATCGAAGAAACTTGTCGATGTTCCTCAGCGGAAAGATTAGGAGAAACGGAAACGTTTTTCCAAGATTCCGTTGAATGAAGTGGGATCACAGGAAGTGGGAGATTGACATCAGAAAAAGTAGTTTCCTCATCCTGTATAACTGACAGGGATGAGTAATGACCATGAGGTACTGGAGAATTGTCCGTTGCCTGGAAAATAGGCTGCAAATAGTCAGGTCTTTCATGAAATTCCGTGAGCATATTTATGTGGAAAGTTTTATGCTTTCCATCAATATCGACAACATAGTCGACATCGGAAATTTTAGAGACTATTGCATACGGACCTTTCCATGCAATAAGAAGTCTGTTCTCCCTTGACGGAAGAAGAACGAGTGCTTTGTCACCTGGACAAAGTTGTCGTAGACATCTATTTTTATTTTCAAACTGCTTTGCCTTTTCTTTAGCAAATTCAGATGAAGAAGTTGCTAGTTTGCATGCCTCGATGATCTTTTGCCTAAGAGCAATGACATACTCGTAAGAAGATTGAGTCTCATCGCTAATATTATCGGCAGTGATAAGATCGTGGAGTAAAGACATAGGGCCGCGCGGTTGCGCGCCAAAGACAAGTTCAAAAGGAGAAAACCCTGTGTGTTCATTGGGGACCTCTCTATAAGCAAAGAGAGCCGCGGGTAAAACCCTGTCCCAATCCTGAGGATGATCCTCAGTTATCTTCCCAAGTAAAGTTTTTAGTGTCCTATTCAAACGCTCAACTAACCCATTAGACATTGGGTGATAGATACTGCTGAGAGACCTTTTAATATGTAGCATAGACATTACCTGTGACATAGTGTCGGATATAAGTTGAGTGCCATGGTCTGACAATATTTCTCCGGGGAATCCCAAGCGAAAAAAATATTAGCCAAAGAGCGTCTGCGATATCGGCAGTGGAGATGCTCTTGAGAGGTATAGCCTCTGGCCAACGTGTGCACATATCGACACATGTAAGGATAAATTGATGTCCTCTGGCCGACTTAATCCTAAAAGGACCGATAATATCTATTGCCATTTTTTGAAAAGGGCGAATAGGAATGTCAGCAGCCTGGATAGGCGCAGCATGTCGTGGTCCTTTCGATTTGACCTCCTGACACACTTTGCAAGAACGACAGTAAATTCGTATGTCCTTGCTCACAAATGGCCAAAAGAAAGCCGCAAGAACCCTCGACTTTGTACGGGAAAAAACCCATATGTCCAGCACATTGCGAGTCATGAGCATGTTGCAATATTTGCAATCTCATACTCTTAGGCACAAGAATTTGAGAATGAGTGGACGTAGTCGAGTCTTGTACCATACGCACAAGTACGCCGTTCTTCATAGAAATCCAAGACTTTCTATTAGTATTCTGATTTGGATCACCTTTTTTTTGCTAGAATGAAGAATTTTTGTAAAGAAGGATCTTCTTCTTGCAATTTTATAAATGAGTCACGTGAAATAATCAAGTGACTATTTTGGCTATCTACTTCATCATTATCAGTTAATGAAGTTTGAGGTGGATCCAGAGCATGTGCTCTTGTGACCACCGCATTGGTAGCTTCAATGTTTTGCTCCTCCCAAACAGCAATCTGCTGTGGGGTACATTCCCTAACTCCGTGAATACGACCAATAATAAGGTCCGCAATAGGGTTTGGAAGGAGACACGCGTGGACATCTCCCGTAAAGAAGGGAGTAGAAATATGTATTATGGCAGTAGGATACTTTTCCAAAGTGCCACCAAATGTTACACATTTGATGACCTTTCCTGTAGCACAGGATGGATTTACAAGAGATTGCCTAACACCAATAGTAGTACATCCAGAATCAAATAAAACTGAGACTGGATTACTATTTACAAGACCCTTATGTAGTATAAGAGAACCTCTCCCGTCATGCGCAACAGCAGCAGGAAGAGCGGGAAGAGGATGACCACAGCTTAAAGTAGTTACGGTAGTCGGTTCGAATAAAGTACTGCATTGGGGACATTTAGTTGCCCTACTAAAGTCAAAGGCAGAACATGTGATAGCACTAGAGTTTTTATCATCATCACCTTGTTTACATGCTCCCTGAGACTCCTGCTGTACAGAGTTTGCCTGTTGATATCTCTTTCTTTTATGTTGCGATCTACCGCGACCATTATTGCCTCTGCAATTATCATTAAAGTCCCTACTGTAATTGTTATCCTGGTTTGAATTCCAGTTTCCATAACTGTCATTACCATTTCTATACTGTTGAGAACCTCTATTATATTGGTTTTGAGGTCTCCGCGAAAAATTGTTTCCTCTATATTGACTACCTTTGCGAAAATGTCTAAAATTATAGGGAGTAGTATACCGTGGAGTATCAGCTTGTCTCCAGTTCTGCGAAGAAGAATCACCCTGAAATTGATTGCTATGATTCTGAGCATAATTACGGTTACTCTTCTTATTAAAATTTTGTTGGCTACCCTGAAATTTACGCATGAAATTTGGGCCATAAGGTGCTGCCGAAGCAACTGGCAGACCTTCTTTTACTTTAGAGTTGCTAATGGTTACGTGAGGATGCGCAGTGACATACTGGCAACAGTATTCTTCCATTCTTTTATTTACTTTTAAGAAGTAAGTAAGTTTTAGGCTTACGCTCATGAAGAAAAGAAAGAAAAGATTCATTGACAGAAGACATAACCTTGTCTCTAAGTAGTAAGTCCATAAGAGCTTCATATGTATGTTCTGTCTTAGACAGCTCAACCCATCGTGAAAAAGTAAGACGTATCTTTGAAATGAATTCAGAGAATTCAACTCCAGTATCTGGCAACATATTTTTAAATTGAAGACGATAGCCGTCTTCGTTAAGTTGGTACTTCTTTAACAAGACTGCTCTGATAACCTCATAATTGTTCTTGTCAGGCTCATCTACCATACTTAACATACTCAAAGTATCACCTCTAAGTAAATTTGATAACTGATAAACATACAATGATTTATCTATGTTATGTGTTTTACATGCACGTTCGAATCTATCCAGATAAAACGTTATATCGTCACTGGAAGCATTGAATACAGGTAGCTTAATCTTAAAATTACTTGTATTGAACTTATCTGACACCTTATTTGCATCATTAGCATTACCAGTGTTCAACAATTTCAACTTTTCTAACTCCAAAGCTAAGAGTTTTTCTTCATGCTCCATTTTTGCTTTTCTCTCATCAGCCTCTCTTTGTAACTTTTTCTCTTCAGCCTCTCTTTGTAACTTTTTCTCTTCAGCCTCTCTTTGTAACTTTTTCTCTTTAGCCTCTATTTGTAACTTTTTCTCTTCAGCCTCTCTTTGTAACTTTTTCTCTTCAGCCTCTTTTTCAAGTCTTTTATTTTCAGACTCTTTTTCAAGTCTTTTATTTTCAGCCTCTTTTTCAAGTCTTTTATTTTCAGACTCTTTGTCCAATCTTCTCTCCTCAGCTTCAGCTTCTCTTTTCTGTTTTTCCATTTCCATTTGGAATCTCCTTTCATCCACTTGCATCTGCAATTTCTTTTGTTCAGCTTCCATTTCCATTTTTTTCTCTTCCAACTTTAATGCTTTATCATATTGAGTAGTCGCATATTCTTCCAATTTATCACCAGTCTTACCAAGGGATTTCCCTTGCTCAATAAAGTACTCAAGTGTAGACATGATGTCTAATATTATGAGTCCAAAACCTGAAATAATTAATTATCTTATTTCAACCTTAATAGTAACAAGACTTAAATAAAGTACTTGTATAATCCCAATGTTTATCCCAATCTCTGTGGGAAACAAGTCTTTGACAAAGAACTTGTATTATCAAATGTATAATAATATCACAAGTCACTTCTTAATCATCAGGGCACTACACAAATTAGTGCATAACCATATATCCATCAGTTATTTATCATAACTGCACTACACAATAGTGCATAAGCAAAAAACCACCAGTTAGTTATGATAAGTGCACTATATAAACAATAGTGCATAAGCAAATATGTAACAATAGTGAAAGCTAATTACCCAAGAACTATGTAAACAATAACAAAGAACAAAGACAATGTAAACAATAACAAAGATCAAAGACAATGTAAACAATAACAAGGATCAAAGACAATGTAAACAATAACAAGGATCAAAGACAATACGAAAACATTCGCAAAAGTCAACTAAATAAACAGCGAAAACTAAAAGAAAATATCACAAAGAATGTGATGACAAATGCGAAAAATGTAAACAAACAAATGACGTCACAATGTATAAACAAAAATGGTGTAAAGAACTGAATAATAGAAAAAAAGGAGACCTACAAATACAAACAAATCAAAACAAAACTAAAGAATGCGAAAAAATACCGAAAACAAAACTGCACATATCGTCACAACTAACAAAAATAGCAATAAATATTGCTAACAATTTCCAATTAAGGAAATTGCTCCTACCAGAACGCTATCATAAGACCTCTATGACGTGGTATTTCTTATGATAGTCACCTTCCCAACCAGCCCGCTGAAATATAAACATATAAATATACAAATAACATATAACATGTAACATGTAACATGTAAACATATAGCAAAAAGTGTGTGAAAGTACAGAAGGCTCAGTTAGAACATAAGGGCACAGTTCACAAACAAAACAGGCCACTTAACTTCTGTAGTAGCAGAAAATCGACTTGATCGGTACTTGTCCTTCTAAATCAGGAAAACTCGATAAACTGTCGAGCAGCGCCGGGTACTTTCAAAATATTTCTTGAAGGAAGTGATTTCAAACTGCAGTGTTGTATGACGTATGCTGTCTGGATTTGTTGACCCCCTTGAGTGCTGGTACCAGATTAAACTAACTTCTGGCCACCAAAAATGATAAGGGTGGATTAGGTGATGTTTACTCAGGGATGATCAGGCCACACTGTCTGGCCACTATGGACGTTGCAAATATAAGTCCAAGTATGTTGTAATCTAAAGCTCTGTCAAATACTACCCCAATCGACACCAGGTATATTATAGTTGCAGTGTAGGGTGTCGTATCTGGTTTTTGTAGTTGCTGTGTATATAGTAGTGAGGTAGTTCACAGGGTTACAGCACATGACATATGACATGCGAAGTCATAAAAGGTTAAACTGTTCTTGACGTTTCATCATTTATTTGACGCCACAAGTACATATACGTTACATAAGTCATAGATGTCAATAGTTCAATGTAGTCAGCATTCTAAAGTTTGTTTATGGATCTGCATACAAATGGTTTATCAAAATCCTGCAACAGTGTCAGCTGCATATCATCAATGTTCATTAAATAATAATTAATACTCCTTTCTGATGCTGGCAGATCAGATGTACAAAATAAGTCTATTATTGTCCGCACGAGGATGGTGCTCCAGGAGTATAGGTCAAGCTGACCTTTACAGGCATTCCTAAGTCTAACCTTGACGTAGGTGCAATCGCTGACATAGCGACGTTCATAGAACATAGAACTGTCCTTCGGGCTTAGTATGACCCGTGTACGTATTAATCTCAGGTATGAAGATACCTGGGGCGTGACTTCTAGTAGAAGAACCTCTATTTCTGTAGATCGTGTGTGAGCAGAGATCGACCATTGTCAAACATAAAGTTAGGTTACAGATTTAAGACGTAAATGAGGTATTACCTTGTTTCGAAATCAACACCACAAAACATACGCCTCCAGGCGTTTTGAATAATAAAGGGAAGGACCTTGTAAGCTAACTAACTCACAATAAGGCTCCTAATTCCCTATTAAGAATCACAGAGACGCAAAAAGCGTTCTCTCTGCTTCACAACTTTTCAATAGACTCCTAGACAGGAAAGCTTCCCAGACACACCTAACGTCCGGACATGCGCAGAACGCATACACCTGATCAAGAATCAAACGAAACGATGAAGGAACATTCCAGATAAAGATTCGTAATAAAATCGCGCCTTATATGGACAGGAATAACAACCTCAACACTGGTTTCAATCATTCCAAGAAACAGTTGACCGATACTACCATATAAGGAGAATGGTCACACATCGTTCAAAAAATATGGACCGACGTGTTCCGTCACAAGAGAAGGTAACCATCATTGAAAATGGTAATCTAGAAATGGTAGAGTTATCTAGCTTTGACCGAAAAAAATTAAAGTGTACATTTCAGACAAGCTAATTATACAATGTCTTTAGAAAACATGATTATACAATGTCTTTAGAAAAATGATTATACAATGATTATACAATGTCTTTAGAAAAAATATCTGTGCGTAACAACCGGGTTTACCTTCTCTCTTCGATCCCTACTCTCTCAGCCAGACTGCAGTGATGCAGCCTGTTTCCAGGACCACCACGCAGAGGTGGAGTAGGGTCTTGATCAGCTCTGGTTCGCTGACCCTGACGCAAGCAGTCAAGCTATGGGTCGCTGACTGCATTCTCTATTGCTGCATATTGGGTCCCACACACACATATATACATAGGTAGACGCAGGTTGATGCGACTGCGTAAGGAACCATTTTGCTTGGTTCGCAACGTTTACGTCTTTTTCGATTGCAGGGACACGCTGAGTGGTTAGTTGTGTTTTCATACTTTTCGTTTTTCAGAGTTCCGAACCAACAGTGTTTTATGCCTAATTTATTCTGTCTGCCGCCATCTTGCGTGACCGTGACTTCGTGTAATGTATTCTGTCTCATAGTCTGCCAGCCATCTTGCGTGACTCCTTGAATGCGGATTGGCTGTGCATGTTTGTAGATCGACAAAGTTTATTTAACAAAGCAGCGGGTTTACACACAACTTTACGACACTGCATCCAAAGGAAATAGGAGAGAACTGTATAACAGCACAAAGAAGCTAACAGGGAAATACAAGCAAACAAGTTGCCTCATAAAAGACAAGAATGGAAAACTGCTCAGCAATATACAAGATCAAATGAAGAGGTGGACGGAATATTTTGAGGACCTTCTCAATAGACCAGCTCCTCAAAACCCCCCAGACATCCAGCCAGCAGAAGAAGAGCTACAAATTAACTGTGAAAGGCCAAGGAAGAAAGAAATAAAGAAAGCCATAAAGCTTCTAAGAGATGGAAAAGCGGCTGGACCTGATGGCATTCCAACAAATGCCATCAAAGCAGATATCGACACGGCTACAAAGATGTTATATAAATTACTTGGTAAAGTCTGGGAAAAGGAAGAGATACGAGCAGAATGGACGGATGGATATCTGGTTAAGTTGCCTAAGAAGAGAAATTTACAAGAGTGCACAAATTATAGAGGAATAATGTTACTATCAGTGCAAGGAAAAGTATTAAACAGGATTATCCTCGAGAGATTAAAAGAGTCCATAGACAAGAAACTGAGAGATGAACAAGCAGGTTTCCGACAAAACAGATCCTGTACAGACCAGATAGCCACTTTGAGAATAATAGTTGAACAAAGTCTGGAATTCAATTCAACACTATACCTTGGATTTACAGACTACGAAAATTCATTTGACAGTGTAGACGGAGAATCACTTTGGGAATTGATGAGGCATTATGGAGTTCCCCTGAAGATAATTAATTTAATAAAGAAAACATATGAAGACATGACATGCAGAGTTCTTCAAGAAGGACAGCTTACAGAACCGTTTAGGATAAGAACGGGAGTGCGACAGGGATGCCTCTTCATTTCTTTTCTTACTAGCAATAGACTGGGTTATGAGAACATCGACAACACACAACAGAAATGGAATCCAGTGGACTCTGACTAAGCAGTTGGATGATTTGGATTTTGCTGATGACTTGGCTCATTGGGAAATATATGGAGTTCAAGAGAAATCCGATCCAACACAAAAATAAGAATCTTCAACTCAAATGTGAAGTCAGTACTATGATATGGCTCTGAAACATGGAGAACCACAAAGACAACAACCAAAAAGCTACAGACTTTCATAAACGGATGCTTGCGTAGAATAGAGGGATTAAAATGGTATGACAAGGTTACCAACATGGAACTGATGGAACCAGACAAGTGCCAGTGGAACAAGAGATGAGAAGACGACGATGGCGATGGATAGGACACACACTCAGGAAACCTGTTGATAGCATTACAAGGCAGTCCTTGTTCTGGAACCCTTATGACAAGAGAGGCAGAGGTAGACCAAGAAGCACATGGAGAAGAGAGCTGGAAACAAAGGTGAAAATGATGAGGAGAACGTGGAAAGAACTTGAGATGATGGCACGTGACAGGAGGACTTGGCATGTGTTTGTTGATGGCCTATGCTCCTTTGGGAGTGGAAGGTTATGAATGATTGAATGAATTTGTGTGTATTTACTGACGGTCTATGCTCGAAGGGGAGCTGAAAGGTAATGATAATATTGACAATAATGTTCCTGGCATAAGTCATTAATATTTGAGTAGAATTTTTGTTTTTATAGAATGTGTGATTCCTATGTACACACTTTGGGATTCTCGCCGGTGCTACGGAATTCGTTCACTGTGCTGAATCCTCCTTGTGTGATCTAAGGGAGGAGATCGGAGCACTGCTGGAGTTGTTCATTTGCAATGACGATAGTCCTTAAAACCAAACCAAAACAATCAGTAGAATATTTACTTGAAAATCGACGAAGAAAACGGAGGACAATCTCCACACAACCTACCAAGGAAAATTCTTCGAATATTTTGGCCGAACACCATCACCAACCAAGAACTACTAACTTGAAGCAGCCAAGAAGACATGCACACTATCATAGCCGGCAGACGCTAGAATTCGGTTCACCACGTCCTCAGAAGAGACCCCGATGCCATCAAAAGAGCTGCGGTGCTATGGACTTGTGATGGTAGGCCTTTTCATTCGATTCATTTTTCTGCCCATCTTTTTTTGCTCGCGCCTCTATGTCAGTATTCCCCGGGTCATTATCTCTTACTCTAGGTACATTCTTCTGAGAGTCGGATGAAAGTGCGTTTGGACAGCAGAAAACGACTACTGCATTATACATAAACTATGCTTATTAAAATGAAATAATATAATGAATATGTACACCAGGGTGTCATCATAATCCACTTCCTGCTCCTCATGGAGCCTGGGGCTACCTCTGCTTTTTGGGTTCATTGGGAGGAAATCCGCACGAAACAGTCACCAGCTCTTAGAGTGGTGGTTCATGAATTCAATCATTTTATATACTGATGTTGCCAACTTGGTATGAACCTGTCAATCCACAAGCAATGTACACTTGTTAAATGCAAAAATATAAAATGATAAAATGTAAATATTACAACTTACCTCGATTACAATGACTTTATAACCTCGACATCTGATGATTGACTGGTTTGACATCTGTGCTAGTCACATATAAATCTAGCCAGATACTAGCCAAGACCGACATGTTGTGTCAGGTCCAATTGACAATTCGATCCATTACTGTCAACTATCAGAAGCCTGTGAACGTTCATCAGTGGTAATCCCACATAAGTGAAGGACCCCAACGTGTGAACTACAGCTGGTTCTTGGTACCCCTACTGTTGGGTCTGCCAAGACTGATAAACTACATGACAGTATAGTGTCATCAGTATCCATGAACCAAGATAAGTGTTCTATAAAGGAACTGACAGAAGCTTATACAAAACACCAGCTAAAACAGCTAACACAGTTAGCATGTCTCTTTCAAGTAGCACGTCAGATGATGATAATTTTGTGATAATGTCAAAGGACTGTAAGAACAGTAATTCCAGTAACAGTAAAGCAAATTTTCATTAACTTTACTAGCCAAGAGAATAGTATTTCAGATCCTGAATTGAAAAGGATGGTACTACTGATTCAATTGCCAAGTGACTTTGTTTTGCAACACTATTTCTCTAAAAGGAAAGAACATTCCTACAATTACTTTAGATAAGAGATAACATTAATTCTGTGAATATTGTGTGAATTTTGTTAGTAGTTTTCCATTCAGCAGAAACAGAAAATCAATATAAATATTAAATGATTCATTAATTGTTCCCGAGGACTTGTTTACTTTTTACTATTTGTGTTTAAAGTTCTTATTCCTTTCATTTATCCCCTAGCATTAATTTATTATAGGATAGTTGTGGGGAGGAGACACCTTAAATCCTGGTACTACTTCTTACCATCTGGGCCAGTGATTTTCACAGTTTGACTATTCCTGTGACAACTATACACCAGTGCTTACTTCTAAGACTGGGGTATTACTTATAAGACCAGAACTCTTGACTGGCATTCTATCCTTGTATCATCTGATACACTGTGACGAAATCAGTCGTGCATTTTTTATAACTCTCATTCACTCCGGCAGTATCACTTCATTTCTTCATTTTTCTCACTCATCGCCCTATTATTTGGCATATTATTTGCATCTTCATTATTCTTGCGGTGACCGCTCCCAGACTGTTTACGTTTCACTAAGTGAACGTAGTATTATCAAGTTAAAATGATTATCACGTAAGTCAGTCTAGCCACCTTTGAAAGAGACGTCAGTTGTTTATGCAACGTAGTATCGCACGAACACGCACAGAAAGCCAGATTGCTATCTAAGGAAGCCAGATGAGGCGACGGGTGAAAACACAGGTGGAAATTAGATAATCGTTTCATCTTAGCCCTCTCGGTATCAATATTGCCAATAACCTGTCTGGGGGAGACAATATTGGAAGGTAGCATCTGGACATCAAATGAGTGCACAGATGGTGGTTATGAGTTTTGCACAAGATGCAAGCGGAAGTATCATATCATTAGATGGAATTTTAAAATGTAATATTTTAAAACACGCGGGGGAGAATTAAATTAAACACCCCTACCCATATAGTTCAGAGCTTTCGATTGGATTGATTTGAGAAGCCGGAATAGACAATGGTTCTCATTGGAAATTCGTCGGAAGAACAATCTGGGATTCGAACTTAGAATGAGAGATATAATATAGCGAAATCGGAGACACAAATCAGACTGCATCGCAACGTCAAACTAGCAACTACCAGAAGCCAGAGAGCGAAGGATCGGACTAAGGAGTCCAAAATTATAAGTGACAGATCGAGCATTAGGGCAACTTTGAAACTTACAAATAAACCCGCATATTTAAATACAGAGACTGAAAACTTAAAAGGACCCGGACACAAGTATTTGTGCAACTTTGAAACAAAAAAAAAGTAAACTCGCATTTTAAATACAAAGACTGCAGTCCTAAGGAATCATATCACCATTCATAAGTGGAATACAAAATATTTTCAAACCAAGCGATTCGCAGAACACCCGTCATAAGAGTAATTATAAAATTTCCCAGCCCATGTGATTCGCAGAACACCCGCCATAAGAGGATTACTATAATTTCCCAGACCAAGTGATTCGAAGCATCTAATAAAGTGATGAGTCTATTCTAAACTGTGCGAGGAGATTGTGTTCCCAAAAGTTACTTTGGGGTAAATGTAAACATTTATTTTACAAATGGGAATTTGACATATTTTTCTTGCTAAGTGGTTTTACATACGGCTGGCAATCTCAACATATGAAAATAGTATATTCATAAACCACTACA
Organism: Oreohelix idahoensis; assembly: GCA_024509875.1. Taxonomy (NCBI): domain Eukaryota; kingdom Metazoa; phylum Mollusca; class Gastropoda; order Stylommatophora; family Oreohelicidae; genus Oreohelix; species Oreohelix idahoensis. The sequence continues at coordinate 5,976 of JAMPIV010005201.1, read as the reverse complement.
GCAAGCGCTGGTGATTTCTTCTTGCTAGTCGTATAGAAAACCGACAGCAGAGGTGACCCCAGACTCCGACCGGAGCAGTGACGAGTGATGATTACATCACGTGTGCATCAAGTGTATCATATCATTTTATGAGATATATGTACCTTGTTACTTGTAATTCAGGCAAACCATAGCTTTTCGCTCTGTCCAAGCACATTTTTTTCCATTTCAATACCCAGAAGAGTATTGGTGATTTCAAATCATCTTCCCTGAGTTACGCTGTGTATACTCAACAATAATTATTCCGAGAGAATAACATTGGTGGGTGAACAGCGAGACACTGCGCCTGTTAATTTGCAGCCCCTAAATGTACTTAGCAGAGGCAATTGTTTTATTTTGTCTAAAAGATCGTGGTACTAAGCTATCAGATTGTTCGAGGAACGAAGCTATCAGACTGTGAAATGTCATCATCACAAAAGAAGTGACGAAACCAAGGCTGCAGTACTCACTGATACCAGCTAAGGGCTTATAAAAGGCACCAGCAAACGGACATTAACATTAAATTTAATTTGAAATGTGAAATCCTCAACCCACGTCTCAATGACGAGAAATTGTATTTAACTCTAAAATTCACCATCATTTCATCACTATTTTAACTTGTTGAAACTAATTGATTATTAAATGTGTTGCATGTTATTTTAAACTAAACAATCATAATTGATTCGAAAGCATTCGTATGAGCAATATATATATATATATATATATATATATATATATATATATATATATATATATATATATATATATATATATATATATATATATATATATATATATATATATATATATATATATATATATATCTACGTTTAGACAGATATTTACATGTACAGAGCTAATTCTTATAAAAAGGGAATTTCTCTGGATTTACACCTGCTGGGGGCTTGTACGGGCTATAACCATTGCCTACATCTTCATAAAAGGCGGCGGACCGATAGTAAGTTAACAATTGCTCAGCCAATGTCGCATTGTTCTTGACTTCGGAAATATCTTATGAACACTGCCTTGAGATAGAAGGGTCTTTACCCTTCTATCTACAACTCTGCCAAGAGAAATCTTGTGCGAAGGTAGACACCGTTGACGACCCATATTAGATACTCTTTCGTTTTGGACACTGGTGGACCACTGCTGCAAAGCAGGGGAGCCAATCCGTGACATACACCTGGATATCTTCTCTATCTCTTATATAACCTAACCTCTCGTCACAGCCAGCTGATCACAACAGTGGGTGATAGATGTAATAGGATTTTTTAACTGGAAGCTCTTACAAGTCTCTTCATGAATAAATAACATCAACAAATTCCTTAGCTACTGCCTGTGACCTGTACACACTCAACGGACTTTAGTGTACAAAGTAAAACTCTAGGCCAATGTCACGGCACATTCTCTACTGATCGTTGTTCGTCATCTTCTGGTTAGGACGCTATTTTCTATACCAGTGTAAAAGTTCTCGAGTTCGACTCCTACTCGCGTTCAGTTAAATACTCGTAGGAATTCTCTGAATTTCTGCTCGTTCTCAAATAATTGGCTTGCAGCTATCACTTTCTGTATTCACGAAACCTCGTTAGCGCCAATCTTCTTCCTGAAAACTTAAGTTCCTCCCATCTCTACGGTCTCTACCTTCTTCTCTAGTCCCAACTTCTCCTTTCTCAGCTATTCACCTGTTTTTCTATTTCCTGTTGACCGCTAAGTATCTCTATCTTCTGATTGGTCTAGTCACCTGACCTAAGCCCAATCACTTACCTCGTTTTATCCCTAATCACCAAATTTGAATTGAGCCCTGGCAAGCTCACGGCGACGATCACGCCGTTCTGTTTGTAACTTAACCTTGCAACTGTGGCAGTGCCGGGGTATGCAGGGTTTACAGTTTATTCTATAGAGAGTAGGTTTGGTTAACTAGCCTTGACCGCTAGAGATATATTTTCCTCTCCTTTGTACGATTGGGTCACCAGGTTCGATTTTCTTCTCTTAGGTGTTGATGTAGCAAATTTAACTGAGATGGATAGATTTCTTAGCTTAATCTCAAACTGTAGAAATTCACCTTTTCAACGGCGTTCTATTTCAAACAAATCTTTTAATGTCTTTCAGCATGAAGTCAAACTTCAACAAAAGTCTGGAATTCAGAACATTTTTACAATAATAAGCACAATAAAGTTTTAACATATCATCAGATGCTCTCATCGATGCAAAAATCCCTTTTGCATCTTTATCTCATAGGCCTACTCAATTTGTCAAAGATGGCGAACTTTTTCTTTTCTCCGTTTTCTTCCTTTAGGTTAACGTTTTATTTTAGGTTCGACGACATATTCTCATCCCTTCAGATTAGTCCTTGATTATTTTATCATCATAGGTATTCCTTGGGTTAAATATTTTCTAACACAAGGGTATTTTCAGCTCAGCATGGTTTTAGGTGTAAGACTAGTTTTGCAAATTGACTCAATCTTCGAACCTAGTTCTGCTGCAACCAGAGTTGGAAGCTCTATTCAAAAATATGCGTTGAATGATAGTTACTACTTACGCAAGTAAGGAATATAAAACCACTCAATGTCCTGAATTACACATTTTATAATAAATGTTGCAGTTGATTTCCTCAAACTAAGGAATATGTAGAGCTGGACCAGACACGTCCTCCAAAGTTTCGCTCCTTCGTTCTGACTGCCAGATGGCGTCGTGTTCTATATTCCCCGGGGTAAATCTGAGCTATCCGATTGGTCAGGGGAAATCACCCAATTATTAGAAATGGCGTGTGGAAGCGACTCTGTCCTAAATATGTGACACTATAATTTATTATTTTCTGTTTCTCATAAAATATAAAATTATGGGGTGGTCTGTGCTTCCTCTGTCTTGTTAGAATATAGTCTGTTTTCTGAATAAAGCACGGTATACACGGCTACATACAGATCCCGGGGCCCTGCAAATGTATCCCGTAGGGAGACATTTGTATACTATCAATATCCAAAACTATCCCAAAAAAAATTTTTTTTTTTTTTTTGGAAAAATTTTCTAAGTCGAAAAATGTTTCCAAAAAATTTAATTTAATTCCTATACTGGGGTCCTATGTCTATATGAGGTCGTCTGCTATGTAAAAAAAACTAGTAGTGGACATCAACTTCAAAAAGTGTAACTTATTCATCACATCATAATATTTTTCACTAAATTTTCTAATTGGCAACACTGACTAACAAAATATTCCTAACCTTCTTCTAATACAATAGATTGTCAACAAAAAAAAATTTTTGACGAGTGGCAACACTGGGAAATATGAGCAATAATATATCTCCTTGTCCTAACTCAATGTCATTACATAGTTGAAATCATTATATTAGGCATGGTGGGTGAAGCATGTTATATATTCTTCGTTCTTTTTGTATGCTCCCTATCATAAGACTCTAAGTAGTTCAGAAGAATCTTATGTTATTTTCAATCTTGGTTTTCCAATAAGTTTTGGGCCTACTTATTTACTGATTATGCATTCCAATTATATTCCAGTATAAAGTATTCCAAATATCCACATTATCCTTGTAATGACGATCCAATTGTACAAATCAGTAATTCATCCGTAGTGATTCATCACGTTTTCGCTTACACATTATGACACATGGGAAACTATGGCAGACATGAATATAAACATTTTCAAACAATTCATTTTGATAACCAATTATAATGTACACAATAAAATGATTGAAAAATCTCATGACTTGTTCCTATTTATTTATCTCTGAATTTTTTTTTTTTCTGTCTTGGGTTTTCTCTAAGTGATATGTGTAGCTATTTTTTTCAAGGTATCCAACACTTCGCCAGGTATCCATATAAATTATGCGTTTAGTAGTGATCCTGTTATTAAGAGTTTGGTTATGTCCAATCACTGATAGATTTATTTTCTTTATCCTCTGTCAAGACAATCTTCCTTGAAGTATATATTTTTTTAAAAAGTCTTTCTTGAACTATCAGTTAGTCATTATCCAACATCAACTAATCAGTAAGCATTAAAACAATATGTTTACAACATTTTACCAACATGTGAAATACAATGAAAAAATTTTCAAAGCATCATGGACTCTGTACATTAGGTTCTATATTACTTCATTTTCCCTCCAATTTGTCAGTTATGGTGCTCTAGATCGTTTATTTAATCCTTTCTAGTGGTCCTGTTATTTCTAGAAATTCCTCCTTAATGGTTCCTTATGTACGATACTTAGCAATGCCTTCTACAACATTAGTTAAACAATAATCATTTTTGTAAACATCAACAACATTTTTCCAATTTTATGACATGAGATAAAATAGTTTTGTACATATATTCAGTATATCAACACCAACTCTGCCTTCGCAGGTCGAGGGTTTGTCAGAGTCCCGCGGTGTTTATTACATCTGCTGACTACAGCCAGATGGGTAACCTATTTAAATTTTCTAAGTTATTTGCAGGTGTGGGGCATGAGGGAATATATATACATATATTTTTTTTTTTTTTAATATATCCATGACTCGTCTTCATGTATTTCAAATCCAGGTATTCTTTTTCTTTTATATATATATATCCACTGTGTTGATCCATTACCCATTTGTCCGTGGGGTAACATCATTATTTTCAATCCATGTATCCTATGGGCAACATTGAATTCCATCCATGTATCATTTTGAGTGATCCAATCGCCGTCAAAATGTATCAGTCATATTTGGCTCTATGATTATTCAGTCAAATTATAACAACCGTTTCTATATAAATATCAGCAAGCAATTATCATTTGCTATCCACCTTATTATGACAATGGTTATAATACACAGCATATGTAAACATCAAGGAAATGTCTTCTCCTATACGGAGGTAATCTTATCATTTATTTTCTGCTGGATGCGGTAATTATGCAACTATTTTATTCATATGTACTTTTTTTTTCGTATATTTGTGGTTCTCATAGAATGTTCATATTCCATATGAATCTCGTATTCATTGGTAATCCATACTCTTATGGTTCCTTTAATGGCAATCATTTGTCCCTTGCTTTGATCTATGTCCGTGGAAGTCCATAAAAATTTCCAAGTATTTTTCTCGTCTATTTCGTAACTACGAAAGACTACAATTGTATTTATTAGTGGACAGTACTGTGGGGCATTTATGTATCGACATTACAAGCAAACGTCAGCTGTGACAACATGACATAAAGTTTCACCTTAATAGCAAATTGCATCTTCATCATACACAAACAGTTGCTTCTTCATCTCATGTGTCATTAGTGGTTATCATCCGGTAATGGGTGTTCAAGGTGGGTTCAGCATATACAAATGCTGTAAAGGGGTATTTCATTTGCTAGGTCAGCATGTGCAAATGCTATTTCTTTAAAATGGGCAAAGGCATCATCAACAAATAGGTGCCATTTGTTCAATCTGGGGTTAGCATATACTAATGCTCTCAAAGGATTCTTCATTTGCAGAAATTCAGCATGCGCAAATGTCATTGGGGTACTTGTGATAGGCAGTATCAACAAAATATTGTTGGAGTATCAGAGATCATGCTGGTGGGGTGTATGATTGGTATAGGGTGATTTATTTATTTTCTTCTTCAGCTGCTAACCTCAGGGCAGTCAATGTTTTACAATATTGGCTTATCATCATCAAAATGTGTGAGGGTGGCATATAAACATATAGCAATCCTATAGAATGTTTTCTCTTCTTTTCATTTTTCTTTTCATTTTTTCTTTTATGTCTTTTGTCTCTTTTCCATTTTTTTTTTTTTCATTTCTTTTTTTTTTCTTGTGATTTCTTTTCTTTTCTTGTGATTTCTTTTCTGTTTGTATCACAAGTACTAAAGAATGATAAAAATCAATTCACTAAACACTAGATATACTATCAACATTCCTAATAGTAAATCCTAACCAATAGGGCTGCAAGTAATAGTTTAGGCCAGAATAGAATGAATGTTGTAGCAGTATCTGTTGT